>PVKE010018554.1:7730-29489 GCA_004027555.1 Craseonycteris thonglongyai | reverse complement strand
ACAGAGACAGAGAGAGAACTGAACTGGGGAACTCCCCAGTTCAGCACATGGGTCCTCACAGACCAGGGCGGGCTGGGAGACCCCGGCTTCCGGCGCTGCAGTGAGCACTTAACCCACTGAGCCATCCCGGCTTCTCCATGGCACAATGTTATACAGTGGATCTCTAGGACTTGCATAACTGAAACTGTATACCATTGAATAGCACCTCTTCCTTATTTATTGGTTTGCTCTAAAATATTTCTCCAAAAGTGTTGTCTGTTTTAAGGTTTGTTAAACATCACTCAATTTTGACTATTTTTATAGAGGAAGCTATTTTGAACCTTAAATGGACTGGCAATCCATGACTGTAAATATTTCAGTGTTTGTGCAGTATCTGAAAAGAATCCTTGTTCTTAAGGGAAACTGCAATATAGACGTGCTGCTACCTACAAATACAATGTGAAAATAACAGGTGAGGTTTTAAAAAGTAAAATTATCACACTGACCCTGAAATTATGAAACAACAGGCATTAATAACATGCTTTTCTTTTTCTAGATTTTGTACTTTTTTTTATACATACCTGCAATCTAACATCAGTGTTTATCCAACAACTTTTCAAAGAGATCTACACTTTCCAATGTTATAGATTTTCATGCTTATAAAACATTAACATATAGATTTTCTCTATTTAAGGCAAAAATTCCTCCAAGTGAGAGTGCAAGTAAATGATACCAGAGCGGTAATAGTAGAAAGGAGCTTAAGAATGGGTGGGAAATTTGAACTTTACTTTCACACAATAGTCTCGTTACTCTTTTCATTTTTGTTACAGAGTTTCAATCATAAAAATTTATATTCTTTTTCCTATTCATTAAAATTTTTAATCTAATATTCCATTTTTAATAATATAAAAAAATGAAAAGAAATGACTTTGAATTAGATTTATTCAGTATCATTATGTGTTACTTGGGTTTCATAATCTTTTGAGAATGGAATTTCCTTTGGAAGTTACCCATTTTAAAATTAAATGAGTGCCTTAGAAATATAGAGGCATAAAGTTTTCAGGATGGTGTTTTCTAGTTGGGGTGGCTCAAATATTTGGATTTGTGTTATTAATATTTTATTTCCAGCCTGTGAGTTGATTGGCAGAAATATTTGTAAATGAATCAAGAGTAATCACTGCAAATCTGATTTACCAACATGAAAATAAATACTCAATCTTAAATCAGAATACTTTTTTCTCTCTTTATGCCAAGGGTCATTGAAGCTAGTATACTTCTCTCATTTTTGGTGTTTGGGAGAGTACCTTTCTCAGATTAAGATAGGTATACATTACACTCATGTCCTTGGAATAAATATGGAACTGCAACATAATGCAATGTGATATTATGCAAAGAGGCTTAGATTTTGGGTTAAACATTCCCTGAAAGAAGAAGATGAGTATGGTCCAAAAATCACAGGGTTTGATTTTTGGCTCTATTATTTGTGAATTGTTGAGTTCGAGCCAGTTACTTAGTATTTTAAGCTTGTTTACCCATCTATTAAATGGTAATGATACTGACTTCATAGGGTTATTTTGAAGAGTAAATGAGATGACTGCATATAAAACTTGGCCACATATGTGTTTAACAAATGTTTGCTAATATTACATTCCTTCTTTAAAAAATTATGTGCAGTTTATTAGTATTATTATCTTGGGAAATTACTTTAATATGTCAGACAGTTTGATTATGTACAAAATCGAGGCATTATTATTAAATCATTCTGAGAACTTTTAAATAAATATTTTAGCATATTTTACAAATGAACAAAATAGCTCTGTTAACCCTGAAAACACCTTAATTTGGTGTCTCAATAGGAATAATAATAACTGATATTTATTAAGCACTTAATTATTTTCTTTGTATCAAGTATACTTTATATACATTAATTCATATAATACAGGCATCAGCCTGTGGCCAAGGATGGCTTTGAATGAGGCCCAACATAAATTCTTTAAACCTTATGGGATTTCATTGTTACCATTGTTTTGTTTTGTTTTTTAGCTCATCAGCTATTGTTAGTTTATTTTATGTGTGACCTAAGACAGTTCTTCCAGTGTGGCCTAGGGAAATCAAAAGGTTGGACACTGCTAATATAATCTTTGCACCAAACCTACAAATTAGTTGAGTCTGAAAATTTTCTTCCTATAAGTTAGATTAGGGCCAGGCAAGACATTGATTATAGTCCACTAGTGGACCACCAGGCAATTTTGGGGTGACCTCCTGAATAATAAAATAAATAGCTAGTGGACCATAACACTTGGAGAAGTAGCCCTGGCCCTGAAAAAGGCTGCCCAGCCCTGAGATAGATCTTATATACTGGGAAAACTGAGGCATAAATTATACAACTAATAAGAAGGTGAGCCAGGCGTCTATATGAAGTGACATATTTAAGCGCAGGTATGCCATCTGGTTACAAGACTATATTCTTCTGCTAATATGGGTGAAAGAAGTTGACTTCAACTTTAGAGAGTGGGAAAAATGTATGAAAGAAATGGCAAAATATACAATGTGTATGAGGAATATTTATAATGGATAAGAGGGAATCCTTCACCCTAATTGGAGGCTGTTGACATGAGAATGTTGTAAGCAGGCTAACCATAAGTTAGACATACTATGATTGGTTAGGGTTACTTTTTAGTAGATGTTTTTTTTCTCTGGTTGGTTGTATGTTTGAAGTGGAGACAAAAATCAGGGAAGCTGTCAGTTATTAATCAAGTCCCAGCCATTTTCCGATTGATACAGAAGTCATTGTTTGGTTTCCTGGATTAACACTAGAGATAGTAATCTCTGTTCCTACAAATCCGATTTACAGCAGGCTGACTTCCTGTGTTGTTTATTACAGATTAGAATTGGGTTTCTGAGCAGGTTGCTACAGGTAGGGGATCAAAATTCTGTTTTCACACATGGTCTGGCCATTGTCTGTTTGTATATTCAGTCTCTCAATAGATTTGAAACAAAATGTAAAACTTTTCTATCTATGGGGAAAAAAACAGAATAAACAAAGTTGAGAAGAATATTAAACCGTGAAAAATAATTATAAATCCTATGACAATATATAATAACACTATCTAAAACATTTACCAGAAAAAAGTTTTAATAAACTTATAAAGAAATGGTTAAGCATCTCAATGAAAAAAATCAGGGTAATAATATAATTCACACAGAAAATACATTTAATTTCAAAGACATGCAAATAAAATGAAATTTAATTTTTAGCCTATTACATTGACACAAATGACTGACAAAATTGAGTGACAGTGTGGGTTGGAAGAAACAGACATCCTGATACATTGCTAATGGTAGTCTAAATTGGTCCAACTTTCCTGAAAGGCAATTTGGCAACTCTGTTAAATGCCTTTAACATATGTCTTTCCTTTGGGCTAGCAATGCTTTTCTAGGAATTCATCCTAAGAAAATAGTGAGGCACATACACAAATATGAAGGGAGGATAGGTTAATTCAAAACAGCCTATGACTCCAAAAATAGTGGATTCATTAAATAAACTATGGTACATGAGATGCAGTTCTTAAAATGGTGATCCAGAAATACATGAAGTAATGTGCAAAGTTATAAAGGGTGTCCCAAAATTCACACACGTAGTGATTTTGATAGAAAACACAGGTTTATAATAAAAAATTATAATTTTTTTATTGATTCATAAATTATACAGTATAGGGTTATGTATGGAATAGCATATCGGGTAAATGGCCTCCATGGCTTTGTAAACATGAAGATGCAAATCTTTCATGAGAATCCGCTTCTGGAAATGTCCAGTTCTTGACCACGGTGCCGAATTGATGTCCCTGGACTCTCAGCAACACTCTCATAAACTGCTTTGATGTTTTGTGTTGAACGACTTGTTGAAGGATGGCCAGAGTGTTTAAGATCACTAATTGATCCAGTCTCCCTAAACTTTTTAATTAATCTCTTCACAGTTGATGAAGTTAAATCACTGTTCCGACCAGATTTTGTACGAAAATTGCGAACTGTAGCCGCCAAACCTTCATGATTTAAAAAATATTGCTCAACAATGAAAATGCATTGTTCTTTTGTGTAGCTCTCCATTTTCAATAACCCTGAACTGTCAGCTGTCACGCTGTCTTTTTTTGTTGTTGTTGCCAACACTTTATCGCACAAACGATGCAAAATTTAAATCTTGCGTGAATTTTGGGACACCCATTAGAATAGGTGTTAAATTAGCATAATCTATTTGAGAATACAATCTGGAATAATAAACATCTAAAAGCTATTAGTTCTTGTCCTTGAATGGATCACTAGTTTTGAAAATTTATTATTATTGTTTTTTAAGATTTATTTTATTGTTTGAGATAAGGTGAGGGGGAGGAGAGAGAGAGAGAGAGAGAGAGAGAGAGAGTCAGAGAGACAGAGAGAGAGAAGTGGGGAGGGCCTAGAGCAGTCTCCATAGTTGTACATCATTAGTTGTGACATGGTGTCAGTCCACACAGGTGGATGTGGGGCTGCACCAGGGGCCTCCTGGACAGGAGGCAACAACCTCCACTGCTGAGCCATCCTGGTGGTTACCAGTTGTACCACAGTTCAATATATGAGTTTGCATGGGCCAAGGCTGGGAATTGAACCCTGGATTTCATGATTGCAAGTCAAGTGTTCAACCGCTGAGCTATCCTGGCATCCCTGTATTATTATTATTATTTTGCTTATCATGAATTTCTAATTTTTAGCAATGACTGAGTATATGAGTATTGCTGAAAAGTAACATTAGTGCTGTTAGTATACGAAAGCTATAAAAAAAAGAAAACAGAATTCACAATTTATCCACCTGGAAAATACCTATTGACATTTAAAAAGTAATCCATGCATCTTATTGGAAGATTGAAGTAAGTTTTCAAAAAGGTTGTAATAAGAATCAGAGCTTTCCTCCTCTGCTTTTCTATCCCTCCTCCAAAGATAATTATTATTAACAGAATATTATGTATTGCAGAGTTGCATTTTTAAGGGGGTAGGGAAATAAATGTACATATATCAAAAGAGAGGAAAAAAATAACCAACAGTTCTGAAGTTAGTTGGCTCTGAAAAAAAAAAATATCCCACCTTCTGTTTCTCTTTAGCTCTTGTCTGAATTTCCAAGTTTCCAACTCATTGGCTTTATATTAGGATGTTCTAAATTATACTTTACAATTTATATTACAATACATAGCTTTTTATAAGTCTTTGAGTTCAAATCTTTTCCTTTCACTCAAATTAAAGGTACATTTAAAAAGGCATAGCATTTCCTATATACTGACTATATGTTCATTATGTTGCAGTCCCAGTGTACAATTGCATCATTCCACAGATTATCCATAATATTCTTCCCACACTTGCATTAGCAACAGGAATTGAAGTAGAAAACTGAACCCATTTAAACAAATTTAAAGTTGCAATTTCTGTGCTAAATGCAAGTTTTGATTTTTTGTTTTAGTGTTGTTTCAAGAGAAATGATCTTCTCGTGTCCAAAGCACAGACTTCCTCATAAAGAACATTTGGAGTGGGCTCTTATTTTCAGGATGAAAACATTCAGATATGAATTACTGCATCAGAAGAAGGAGATGACTCATGATTAGGCAAATGCAAAGCATCCAGGGCAATATATGGTGGATTTTCAAACAGAAATGACCTCTCCCTATATATGAGAGCTCTTATATTCATATTTAATTCTTTATGGTTAAACTCACTGACTACACAAACTGGTAAGTAGTTATTTTGCAATGTGTATAAAGCTCCTGCTACAAAACTACTATATAGATACTGTTTTTTCTCCTAAATGGAACTAACTAAAAAATTATTGACTGATTGCAGATTTTGTTTAACAAAGTTCTCAAATACTCCTTGCCTTAAAAAAGTGTCGCAAATGTCAGTGCTAACTGGTAATCCAAGGTCTGTAGGGAAGTATATCTGAGAAAAGTTCTGTGGGCCTGTTATACAATCGCATGTGGTCTCAAGGCACTTCAGACTGGCAGGTTTCCACCTCCTATGCTATATTATAAAGAGGCACCATTACATTGATTAAATGCTCAGAGACTCATGGCTAATTAGCTCAGTTGTGTGAAGTGTCCTTGACTTTAACTGAAAAACATGAACCTCTGCTCTACAATATTCTCTGTAATTCCTGTCATATACCATGCCTGTCACTCCTGTGCCCTGGACTCTGGGCACATATGCTATCTAGAGTGAAGTGCTTTGGGGCGAGGAAGTAGTTTCCCTAGATTACAAAGAACAGACATCTTGCACAATGTACTGGTGGCACATTAGAGTGTAGCTTTTAAAGACCTCTACTCCCATTGCTAGGACTCTAGTTTCATTTGAAATAACCTCTGCCATGACTACCTTGGCCTCAAATAAGACATACCCATGACTGTTCCTGGTTCTCTTGATTTCTGAAGTAGATTCGAATTTATGGATATCAGTCTTATGAAGCCTACAATTGTATATATAACAGAAGATATTCCATCCATCACCCTGTCCTCAATGAATTACCAAGTCAGTGTGGTCTGGCAGCAGGTTATGTCTTGATTTGGAGCGTTGGATAAAGTCTTTGAAGTTTCTGTTTTCCATCTATTATTATCTTATTGATGGGGTAGCTATTCACCAAAAGCTGGAAAACTACTATTTCCTACTGATGAATATAGTTTTAGATAGATCAATTATAACTCACTGTCTTATCCTTGAGAATCAGCCTTTTCTAAATAATCATGGGTATTTTTGCCCTTGTAAGAGCTGAGCTGCATGGAGTATATGCTGAACAATCTAGAAGATACCAGTTGCATGGTAATATGAGTGTCACCCCTGGAATTGCACAATATGGTGCTCTCACTGAACACTTAGGGGTATCACATCTAACCTAGACATATAGATGGTCAGAGAAGGTATCCCAGAAATAATGTAAAGGAATCCTTCTGACAAACTCCAGTTCCGTTTAGATGTCTGTCATTTCTCTATTTACAGTTACTTATAGTGTAGTATAATTCTTTATTTTTTTCTTATTTATTTATTTATTTATTTATTTATTTATTTATTTTAATAAAGAGAGAGACAGAGAGAACTGAACTGGGGGAGCTCCCAGCCCAGCACATGCTTCCGCACAGGCCGGGGCGGGGACTCGACCCTTGGTCCCCGGCGCTACAAAGTGAGCGCTTAACCCACTGAGCCATCCCGGCTTCACCTGTAGTATAATTCTTATTTTACTCCTTTGCCTCCTGAACTATACCATGAGTTTCATGAAGGCAGGAATTACTCACATTCTATCTCAAAGTGATAGCAAAGTTCCTTGCACATTTTAATGCGGTTTGTTGAAAATATAGACCAAAGGCATTCAGTGGTATGCCAAATAACAAGAAGAGGAGTTCACTCTATGGGATAAAACTCAAATAGTAGGTGTCATGTAGTTATTGCTGCAGTAAAAGTCATATGCTTATGTTAATACCTATAGTTCTCTCTACATCTTGGAATTGTTGATGAAAAGGGCCATCAAACTTCAGAGTTTCAAATCCAG
This sequence comes from Craseonycteris thonglongyai, assembly GCA_004027555.1. Classification (NCBI taxonomy): domain Eukaryota; kingdom Metazoa; phylum Chordata; class Mammalia; order Chiroptera; family Craseonycteridae; genus Craseonycteris; species Craseonycteris thonglongyai. Next base: position 21,958 of record PVKE010018554.1, on the reverse strand, counting down.
CCACTCCTCCAAGTGCCTCCACCACATTATCTATAGATCTTGCAAATGCTTTGCACACTAAAGTTGCTGTTCTGTCTCTAACTCATCAACCTAATACAGTGAGCCCTAAGTAGTACACTACATGATGAAAATATCCTGATGGGCACTAGTATCACCATGGCTGGCACTAGAACCTCAATATACTCTATGGGTATACAGCAAAGAATCATGCATATGAATTTAAATATCACCTAGAAATGCACCTGTGACTGTAGAGACCTTTGCTGAGAAAATCTACAGACATTCCATTCTTGCCCTAAGAGGTATGATTGCACCCTAAAGAAGATGAGGAAGGAAGAACTAATATACATATGTTAGCAAAGCTCAAATTAGACAAAGCAGAAGTTTACTCTCAGCTGTACTGTTAAATCCTCAGGACTGGCTTAACCTACAACTCCAAGAACAAATAAAAGTCACTACAGTTGTATATTAATTTTAGAAATAAATTCAGGTTTCTTTATCTTCATGGTTATTAATACCTCAAGAACATGGACTGTACTTATTATTTTATTCTATTCATTCATTTAAATCTATATTATTTAACTTCCATTTCATAGGCCCTATACTAGATTTAAATATCCAGTGATATCTAAAATGGGCATAGTCTCCATCCACATAGAATTTATGGCTCAGTAGCACAGTTGGAAATATAGATATTGAGAAGATAAATATATATAGTTATAAATTTTAAATTCTATAAAGAAAAATAATTATAGTGGCACAGATAAGTGCAAAACTAGAATTCTATATTCAGCAAAGTGTCTGTAAATTAAAAAAAAAAAAGATGCAGTAAAAACATGTCTACTAAAATACTGGAAGAATTAATCACCAGACTACCAGTTATTGAAAAATGTAGGAAATAATCTTTTGGTTAATCAAGATAAAATTATCTCTAATTGAATATCTGAGTTGCAAGGAAAAATGAAATCTAAGAAAGTAGTACATGAGTGGGCAGTGTAAATGAACACTGAGTCTATAAAATGAAAATAACAACATCTGTTGTGATAAACACATAAACAGAAAAAAATTACTTTAAAATTTTCAAAAACCAAAAAAATAACATAGATAACATAATTTATAAATTTAAATAGGTGGAATTAATGGCATAAAAGCTCAAATACTCTATTTTAAAAGAAGAATATAAATCGAATAACTACAAACTTTAGTAATTATTTCTAATATTACCACAATAAGAGTACAAACAGAGGGTCTAAATATTATACTAATAATGGATGAAAACATTTTTTAAATATTTATAGCTATTGAATAAATAAATAAGAGATGAAAATGAATGCCACAAACAGAAAGTGTAATAATATAGAATGGTAGAAATAAATCCAAATATATCACTAATTATTCTTAATACAAATGGAATAATTGCCCTAATTAAGAAAAAAAAATAATCAAACTGGGAACATAAAGTTTATACTGTTTATAAGAAATATGTCTAAAATGCATGGGTATAAAAAATGTTCAAAGTAAATGGATAGAAAAGATATATATCATTAAATACTATTTTTTAAAAGTTGCTATAACTATATTAATAAGCAATAAAAGAGACTTTAAGGCAAATGGAACTAGTAGAATTAAATTAAATAATTTCAAAATAATTGAAGATTCAATGAGCAGAATGATACAAAAATTTTAAAATTATGCATATATTAGCAGTGTCAAATTATTCAAAGCAAAAATTGACAGAATTATGTGAAATTGATAAATCTCCAAAGTCAGAAAGTTCAACAGTTTTCCCTTAGATATTGATATAAAAGCATTTAAACACTCAAGATATAAGAATTTTGAACATAATTGACTTATCAACTGCAAAATGTACATTACTTTTAATCACAGATCATTTATAAATATTTAACATACACAGGCCCACAGAATATGTCTAAACACAAACTCTTCCAGAAAATTGAAGAAAGTATTTCCCAACAAATTTTACAAGATTAATATTACTCTGATAGCAAAACCAGACCAATATATAACAGAAAAGTACAAAACAATATCCTTCATGAACATACATGCAAATTTTTCAACAGATTTTACCAAATCTTCACACTTGATCTTAGCCAAAAGGCGTAGAAGCAATACCAAATCTAATCCAACTATATATTAAAAAATATATTATGACCAATTTGGATTTATCCTAAGAATACAAATTTGGTTTGACATTTAAATGTCAATCTGTATAATTTACTTTATTAACAGACTGAACATGCATATACACACACAGAGAGAAAAAACAACAATACAAAATGATCATCTCAGCAGATACAGGGAACAAATTTGACAAAACTTAGCATCCATTACTGATAAAATGTTCCCAGAAAACAAGGAATAGAAGAGATTGTCCTAATCTGATAAATGTAATCTATGAAAAGCTTTCAGCTGACATCATTGTTAATGGCAAAAAATAAATAATTACATAAATAAATAAATGCTCTCTTATAAGATCATGAACATAATAAGGATAGTCACTCCCACTACCTCTATTTAACATTGCAGTGGAAGCTCCAGTCAATCCAATAAGGCAAGAAAAAGATTAACATTATTGAAAGGAAAAAGTAAAATTGTCTTTATTTACAGAATGTGCAATTGTTTGTATAAAATATAGAATCTAAAATAACCTAACTGGGGAAGCCGGGATGGCTCAGTGGGTTAAGCGCTCACTTTGCAGCGCCGGGGACCGAGGATCGAATCCCGGCCCCGACCCGTGCGGAACCATATGCTGAACTGGGAGCTCCCCCGGTTCAGTTCTCTCTCTGTCTCTGTCTCTGTCTCTCTCTCTCTCTCTCTCTCTCTCTGTCAAAATAAATAAGTAAATAAATAAATATTAAAAAAAAAATTTCAATTTAAAATAACCTAATAAATCTAATATATGAGGTTAGGGTTGTAGGATGTAAAATCAATACACAGAATCAATTGGATTTCTATGTACTAGCAATCAGTAATTGAAATACTAAAAATACCTTTTACAATAGCATCAAAAATATTAAATATTTAGAGATAAATCTCACAAAAATTGTACAAAACCTGTACACTAAAAAATAAAAAAATACTGAGAAATTAAGCCCTAAAAGGATGAAGATAACATGTTCATAGATTATATGACTCAACATTGTTAACCTGTAATATATTTCTAAATTGATCTATACATAGATTGCATAACCAATCAAAATTTCAGAAGGAATATTTTTAAGATTTTATTTTATTGTTTTTGACAGAGAGACAGAGACAGAGAGAGACAGAGATAAGAGGGAGGGCCCCAAGCAGTCTCCATAATTGTTCGTCATCGGTTTTCAACATGGCTTTATACCACACGGGTGGGTGGGGGCTGTGCAGGGTAGGAACTGGGTCAGAGGCCTCCCACATTTGAGGCACGTCCCCAGGAGCCAAACAGGGGCGGAGGGGTGAGAACTGAGATGGGGGCCTCCCGGATGGGAAACACACCATAATTCAGAATATGAGTGACATTGGTTGGTAAAATTATATTTAAAAAGGGAATTATATCTAGAAAAATAGAATGAATTTTCAAATAATAACCAGAAAACCAACATCCCAATAAAAAAAAGTGGCAAAAGATTTGATGAGACACTATATAAAGTAATATACCAATCGCAAATGTGCACATGAAAAGATACTCAATATCTTTAGCCATTAGGAAAAGCCAAAGTAAAACATCAATGATACGCTCCCACCCCTACCAGAATGACTAACATTAAAAGACTAATAATAACCCAAGTATTGGCAAGAATATGGAACAACTGAACTACTAGTGGGAATGTAAGTTGTTACAATCATTTTGAAAAATAATTTGGCAATTTCTTTAAAAGTTAGGGATGCCAGGATAGCTCAGCAGGTTGAGCACTTGCCTTGCAACAGTGAGTTCCATGGATAGATTCTCAGCCCTGACCCAGGCAAACCCATATGCTGAACTATGGTGGAACTGACAACTGGCTGGAGGTTTTTACCTCCCATGCAGGAGGGCCCCAGTTCAGTTCCCATCTCATGCAGCCCCACATCTATCTGTGTGGAATTAAACTATGTCACAACTAATGATGTATAACTATAGAGACTGCTCTGGGCCAAACCCCCTTCTCTCTCTCTCCCTCCCCTTCTCTCAAACAATAAAATAAATCTAAAAAAAAAGTTAAATATGTGCTTCCAAATGACATCTACATTAAAGTTTTAGGTATTTACCCTAGAGAAATTAGAATATTCATATACATACTCATAGGCCAGTATTCAGAGCAGTATTATTTTTAATACTCAAAAGCTTCCCACAAACAAAATTCCCATCAAAAAGTGAATGAATAAACAATGTGTGGCATAATAATATAATAGAATATTATTCAACAATAACAACATCAAACTATTGATACATACAATATAGATGAATATCAAAATAATGCTATTGAGTGAAAGTATCTAAACCATGAAAACATGCATACTGCGTAGTGTCAATTATATAAAATTCTAGACAATGAAAAATAATCTAAAGTGACAGAAAATAACTCAGTGTTTGCCAGGGGATTGAGAGTGAGGTTAAGGATGGATTGAACAAAAAGATTACAAAAGGACCAGAAAAAATCTTTTGGGGTGATGGGTATGTTCATTATAATTGTAGTGATTGTTCATTAGTGTGCATGTGCATGTGTGTGTGTGTGTGTGCATAGATAAAAATTGCATACTTTAAAATGTACTTTTATTATATATATGTTACACTTTACTACATTTTTAAAAATTGCTGAGGAGGAAATTTAAATTGAAGTCCAACCCTAATCATGGACTATAAATGCAAAAATTCAAATAAAAGATTAGCAAATGCAAAACCTAAGAATATAGTACTATATAAAAAAGGAAATACATCATAGCCAAGCTCAGTTTATGATAGGAATTCAAGTTTAATTTACATAGCATTAAAAATTTAATAATTTTAATTCATCCAAATAACAGATTACAGTTAAAAAATTGTAATTTTTTAATATATATAGAAAATGCATTTGACATAAGTCAACACCCATTCTCAATTTTAAAAATCTAAATATTTGATGATCTAGAAATAAAAAAATAAGGGGTATCTATAACAAAAGCTTGCACAAACATATTATTTAAAAATTGAATGTTGCAAGCTTTCTTTTAACTTTGTGACTAAGACAAAGATTTCCCTATCTTCACTGTCCTCAAGGCCTCAATGGATACAGTACAGGAAAAAGGAAAAGGGAAAGTAATTTTGAAATAAATAAATAAATCCTCATTATCCATAAGAGAAATGACTGTGACTATAAAAAAAGTACAAGTCAACTATTTAAACTTACAAAAGAGTTTAGCAAGTTCAGTATATTAAAAATTCATATAAAATATCAATTGTATATTCATATACTATTAAAATATTATTTGCATATTCATATAAATTATCTAAAACATGTATATTTATCTAATAAAATATGTGCAAGAGTTTTCAGGTAGTATTTATACCTTTATAGAAAAATGCTAAAGGCTTAAACATGGATATATATATATATATATATATATATATATATATATATATATATATATAGTGTTCATAGATTTTTTTATAAAATGATTCATACATTCAATGCAAGTCCAGTCATGATCTCAACAAGCTGAATTTAAAATTTATATTGAATTGCAAACAGCTAAAAATAGCCAAGATATTTTTGAAGGAAATCAAGATGAGAGAACATTCTCTTTTATTGTGAACCTATAGTAATAAGGACAGTGTGGCTTTGGCAAACAGATCAATTTGGCAAGCACAAAAGAGAGAGCTTAGAGCTAGCATGGAGTATAAGCAGATACTTAATTTATTAATAAAATATTACTGCAGAGTAGTGTAAGAAACACAAACTTTTCAATAAACCATACAGGAATAATTGGCTATCAGTATTTAAAAAAAGAAAACTACTGACTCATACCATATTAATAATTATCAGTTATTGAAGATCTATATTTTTTTTTAAGCAAGATCTATATTTTAAAGGTAAAAATATATAGAGTGAATATAGAAGAACATCTTTAGACTCAAGGTAGGAATGATTTCTTAAAGAGGATACAAATAACAGAGCCATGATAAAGACTTACAAAGAGGAGTGCATTAAATTAATAGTTACCAATAATCAAAGGTTAGTGTAGAGACAAAATAAGTTATAAAGAAGAAAATATTTGTGACACTTATAACTAACAAAGTGTCCAGATTATATAACATAATCCAGAATATATAATAGCATCCAGGAAATCAAAGTGAAAAAAGGAAGATAATTCAACAGAATTGCCTATTAGTTTGAAAAGGTACTATTGCAAATGGTAGCTATTGGCTGAATTGTTGTGCTGCCCTGTAATTCATTTGTTGAAGTCCTAATCTCCCATGTGATGGTGTTTAGAGATAGGGTCTTTGGGAGTTAATTAGGTCAGTAGGGTAGAGCCCTTGTGAGTGAGATTAGTGCCCTGATAAGAAAAGACAGTGAAGAATCTAGTATCTCCCTTCACCATGTGAGGATACAGCAAGAGGGCAGCCATTAGCAAACTGGGAGGAGGGTTCTCACCAGGAACTAATTAGCTGGCAACTTGATCTTAGACTTCCTAGTCTCCAGAACCCTGCAAAAATAAATTTCTTTTGTTTAAGCCACCCAGTCTATGATATTTGACTATAGCAGACTGATCAAACTATGAAAATGACCAATAAGGATTTTAAAAGTTGACATGAATATGCATTTGTAGTGAGGGAAATGTGTATTAAAATTAAAATGAGATTATACTACATATATTTTATATTGGCAAAGCGTACCAGTACTTATCTATATCAAGTATTAGCAAGGATATGAAACAATTCTCGTGCTTCTCTTAAGGATGGAAATTAGTACATTTTGCGAACTAATATAGCATTATGATACAATTGGGGGGAAAAAAAAAGACTAGTGAAGTTGAAAAAAAGCACATATCCCATGGCCTTGTCTTTCTATTTGTAACTGTGTACCCTATACATCTGCATGTTTGTATACAACAAGAAAGAAACAAGATGCAAGAATGTTCAAAGAAGTATTTTTCAAACATTCCAAACACTGACAACAACCCTTTTATAGTAAAATGGATAAATTATGATATCAATAAATCATAAAGCAGTGAAAATTAGATAACTAGTTCTATGTACAACAATATGACTGAAATTTATAATTTTAATGGTGAATAATAATGAAAAGTAGCAAGTTATAGAAAGTACAGGGTCCAGCAGAATAACACCTTTTTAAAAAGTTTACCAGCTCATAAAAATAACAGGGGGCATTACTTCTGCTGGACCCCATGTATCAACATGATTCCATTTATATAGCATTCAAAACAGGCAGAGCAAAAGTATTTGTGTAGAGATTCATAAATAAGAACTGAAACTAAAGAAAAACACAAAATTGATTATTGTTAATGTCAGGTGAATGATTAACCCAAAAAGAAGATAATTGTGGGAGAAGATGTATGGGGAAGTTCTGGAACATTGATAATATTATTTTGCTTGACCTATATAATATTCAAATGAGTGTTGCTTATAGTTATTTATTAAGCTGAAAATACATTATATGTACTCTACTAGATGCATGTAATCTATTCTATTACATAATCAAAGAATTTAAAAACAAAACCTACAAGTCTTTGTAAAACCCAGTGAGAGATGTTTGGGCTCCTTTCTTAGCCTAGGCTAGATATTATGATACTAAAAGTCCAACTATTAATCTCTTAATAGGCATCATAAAGCTAATCGGTAAAAGGATTGGATTGGGGGATGCTTTATGCATTTTACTTAAAATGCGTATTTTAAGTAAAATATCTATCCATGTGTCAGAGGTGAGCTCTTGGAAAATCTTTGTCCTGCTTCTTACATGCACCTACACCTACAATCTAAAAAGTAAGGTCTCTATACTGACTTGCAAGCTTTAAGAAAAACTATAGTGCCCCTTTGAGCTGAAGGTAAAGACTCAGAACTTGAGTGTAACCAATCATGATGGGGCACTTCACCTGTTCATTGGAGCCTGCAGATTGTCCCTTCATGTGAACTGACAGTCCCTAGAGCACTGGATTGATTTGGCAATGAAGCAGGGAAAACGGTGTCCAAGTGAAAATAACGTGAGACACAAAAATGCTCTAAATCGTTATAATAGTAGAGAAACGTTATGGTTGGTGCAAAAGCAGGTCATTACTGGAGGCAAATGACTGAACTAAAGAAATTTGATTTCCCCTGGATTTTAACTTCATGGGTGGCTGCCTACAAGAAAACTCGATATATCTCCAAGACTTCTGCCTCTTTGTCAATTTGACTGAAATCAGCCCATGAAATCCAAATGATTTAATTCTCCAAGAATCTAGGAAAAATATTTGAAGGCTATATTTTTAATTAAAATTCAGAATTCCTTGAAGACTATGGTTTCTTTGTCAGCTTAGTTTGTAGAATCTTAAAAAAAATTGTTTCTTATGCATACAAAGGGGACAATTTGATCCCCAGTTGAAAGAAGTCAGTTTGCGATAAAGCTTAGACAGTGAAACATCACTAGATGATGATAAACAGCAGAACTATATCTGGTCATTTGAAACGTGCTAGTTTCTGGAATTAGAAAAAGTTATATAAGTGGAAAACTGGGTGAGGGTGGGGTGATATTCTGTACCCATTCTGGTTTTCATTTCAGTTCCAAGCTGGCAAAGTTATGCATTTTTAAATCCAGTGAAAAGATTACTGTATGAAAGGGATTATGGATCAGTGAGACCTCAAACTATCTGTGTTAACTCAACATTCTAAAGGTAGAATAGAAAGAATACTAGTAAGACCTAGACATGGCTTCCTAAACTTTCTTCCTGTAGGAGAGGAGGCCACAATTACAGACTGGAAGTGAAATGTGCAGAAAACTGCTCAATGAAATTGGAAACTATTTGAGGCCATGGGCCAGACCTTTCTTTCATTCCTCTGTATTAGAACCAAATTTACTCTTTTTAATACAGTGTTTTCATGATTGTCTACTCAACAATTATTGATTTGCCGGCAGATAGGCAACTTGCTTATTGTGTGACCACTGGGAAAGCAGTGGAAGCAATATAAATACTTTTGTTGCAGTTGTTACATCAATCAATCACATATATGAGTAGATCCTAAAAGACAGTACCTCCATTTCACAAAATACCTTTCCATTCACAAAAATGTTATCTTGCTTCCATTAGAATTTACCTTATTCTAGGAAGATGATAATGAAAAATACCTAGCAAGACTGTTTCAGTCTCCCGTAAACAGTGAATGGGGACTTACCGGTAGGCATCTTCTTTTAACACCTGGCCCAGGTTTAAGAGGGGCAGGAAGAAAATCAGCACATTGGGGGTAAATCTGTTGAAGTACTTTAGCTACATACCAACTGACTTAAATAAAATGACCCTTTATTGACTTGTGTAACTGGAAGCCCCCAAATAGATGGGCTTTGGGACAATCGTAAGCTCATGACTGGCTGTTCCTCTGCATTTTCTCTGCCTAAGCCCTCTTCTAAGTAACGTCACATCCTCAGGCTGCTTCTGTGATGGAGAAGAATGCCTATAGTGGTTCCTGGTTCCACATCCACACACAACAATGTCCCAAGGAAGAAAGAAAATGTTCTTATCACCGACTTCTCAGCAAATGTCCTGAGATCCACGCTGGCAGGGCTGTTTATATTACTTGCTCATCTCTGGACCAACGACTGGGAACCAGGGAATGGAAGGAGTGATGAGCACGGGCCAGGAAGCCTCAGCCTTGAAAGCTGGGAGGAGTCAGTCTTCCTCACAGTTTCCTGAATGAGTGAGAGCAGAAGCTTGAACCTAAATTTAGATGTCATGGGATAGAGAAAAATTATTCTAAGTAGGCAAACCATAAAAAAAGGAAGAAAACAAAAGAAAAACTTATTGCAGTGCTTTTCCATTTTGGCTGCATATTAGTATCTCCTGGGAGCATTTACAAATCCTTATGTCTAGGCCGAAACCCTGAGCCAAATAAACCAGAATCTCTGGAGGGAAGGGAGAGGGCAGTATTTTTAAAGTTCCAAAGTTGCTTCCAATATGCCCACCAGTGAGACCACTGCATTGCATGGAAAGTTTATTCCAGAAAGGCAGAACTAAATTCTGTCAGCTTTGCTTCTCATGTGGGGATTTTGAAGAGAGATGAGTTGGTTTTATTCCCCAAGCTCTGGCAGCTTAAAGCTACCTGAGCTGACAGTTGCATTCCCCTTACAAAGTGGCTTAAGTGTATTAGAATTGTACTTTTCTGGCCTCACAATGAACAACACAGAGGTTACACCAGCGGCTAATTCCCACATGGGAAGCACAGAGAAAGCCATTGTAAGCACTGATTTTCCAGTGACAGAAAATAGAGGGGGATTACAGTTGGGTTTCAAATACTGTTTCCTTTTTTTTTTTTTTTTTTTTTTACCATTAATGGACTTTGTGGGGTATGCAACCCAGAGTTGATGTTCAGCTGTGGTGTAGCTTTGCTTTGTTTCATCCTCTGATTCTTTTGACTATCCTTTCACCCATTTACTACTTATGTTCTCACTCTGTTGCTGCTCTGGATTGTGCAGTTTCCCTCCTGAGAATTTAGCAGATGACTCAGGCTGACTTACAGTAGAGAGAAAATAAACCCCCTTTGGACTTGCAGACTTGTAATTTCCTGCTTTCTTCCTTCTTGTTGTGGTTTTTGTAAGATAAATAAAAAAATAGAGAATAGAATTTTTCTCTGTTGTTTGGCTTTTAAAATTGCTTGCACTTTTTTGGGATCACTTTTTTTTTTAAGATTTATTTGTATTGTTTTCGACAGAGAGAGAGAGACAGAGACAGAGAGAGACAGAGACAGAGAGGAGTGAGAGAGCCCAGAGCAGTCTCCATAGTTGTACATTAGTTTTCAATATAGTTTTTTTCCACAGGTGTGTCTGGGGCTGTGCAGGGCAGGAGCCAGACCAGGGACCTCCCACATGGGAGGCAGGCCCTGCATGATGGGGGCTTCCTACACGAGAAGCATGCCCTGGGCAGGAGCCAAACCGAGGGCCTCTAATGTGGAAAGCTCACCTTAGCATACCCCAGCGCAGCATATGGGTCCGTGTGGGCCAGGGATGGGACTCAGTCCTTGGACCCCGGGGCTGCAAGATGAGTGCTCTACCTGCTGAGCCATCCCAGCATCCCCTGGAACATCTTATATTTTCTTTTGATTTCTTTATTTTATTTATAGTCAGAAAGTACTTTTCTGGAAAAAGATCAGGTACTGTTGGCCTTTTGTGTTCTAAATACATCCATTCCCTGTTATTTATAGAGCAAAAATACTATTAAATGCCTAATATATGCCAGACACTGTAGCAGGGATAAAGCCAAAAAATAAAATCCCTAACATTCTGTAGTGTATATTCTAATGAGGGAAGACAATCTATAAACAAACACATAGTTGGTCGGGTAGCAAGAAGCTTGATATAAAACAATAAAGGAGTTTAAGGACAGAGAATCTTGGAGAAAAGGTGCAGTGGGAAGGAATGGAGGTTATCAGCTACTATTTTAAATAGAATGATGAGGGAAGACCTCCTGTTAAGGTGGCATTTGGGCAGGGACCTGAAGGAACTGATAGAGTAAATCGTGGGGACATCTCAGGAAAACATTCCAGGCAGAGCACATAGCATGTGTGAAGACCCTGGCGCAGGGGGATGCTCAAAGTGTGTGAAGGACCATGAGACTCATCAAGCTGAAGTAGAGGAGGCAATTGGTTGGGCAAAGAGAGCAGCGCTAAGATTACCTAATACACCATTGAAAGAACTTCCGTCTCAACCTGAATGAAAAGAGAAACCCTTAGAGGTTTTTGAACAAAGGAGTATCATCATCTTACATATTTTAAAAGAATCCTCTGTTGAGAAAATACTTAGGTGGTCAAGGGTAGACTCAAAGAGGGTTAAATACTTATGGTTTAATAATTTTACATTTAATGTTGGGTTATGGTGTGAAATAAGATTGTGCCTTGATTTTTAAAATACATTCCTTCTTGGTAAGTGAGGTTTCTTTGCTACATATTAAATTTTTATACTAAATGATAACCCATTTCAGAGGTCTTTATTCAGTTCATTGAACTAACTATTGATTATTATGTTATTACCTTAATGATTGAATTTGTGTATCTTTTATTATACAGTAATAAAATTTTATGTTTTCTGTGAATATTTGATCAATCAGAAAGTACTCATCATATAATATTAAGTCACTAGAAGGAAATACGAGGGCTGTCTAGAAAAAAATCCAGCCACATTCTCAATATAATGAGAACAGTTACATGGCTGGACACTCTCTGGACTGCCCTCATATACAAAAATACAGAGAGTCATGTTCTTGGGATGGAAGTATTATGATGATTTTTTTCCTTTATGTTCATGTAGAATTTCCTAATTTTCTATGATAGTCATATCTTTAATTTTATGATTAGACAAAAATGTATAAGTATTTAAGTAGGACAAACAATCCCCTCTCTCACCACAAATGCTGCCATCCAGAATACTCATGTTATTTCAGTAATTATAAATGCCACAGAAGAACTAATTCCTCACTTAGTTAAGGATTCCAGACTCATGTATCTCTGCCTACTTAACATTTCAGCTTGAACATCTCATAGGCAAATATCAAACTCAGCATGACTGAAACAAGTCCTATTTCCCTCTTTCCCAAACTCCTGCAAATGTTTCTAATGAAGAAAGTGCCACCACTTGTTCTCTAGTTACTCAAGTCAAAAGCCCTGGTGTCAATCCGACTCCTCATTTTCTTTTACACCTGACCTGTGTTCATTCATTAAAACTGGATGGTTCTACCCTAGAACCTTAAATAAATCCTTTTACTTCTCACCACCACAAAAGCCACCACCTTATAATTGATCGGCTTCACTCAGTTTTTCATACAGAAGCAGGAGTGATGCTTAAAAACACCTGAATCAGATCTTGTCAGTCACCTCACAAAACATTTCAATAGTTTCCTATCACACTAAAAATAAATACAAAGGTTTTCCGTGGCCAACTAGGCTGTACGCATTCTTTTCCCTGAATTATTCCAAATTGATTACCTAGCTGCCCTCCTTTTCCACAATGCTGGCCTTCTTGATGTTCTTTGTCATAACCAAAGGCGCTCCTCTAAGAAATTTTTGTATTTCCTGGTATGCTCTTCTTCCAAGTATTTTCATGGCTTGCTGTTCTCTTACTTCATTGGGTCTGTGTTTAAAATATCAGCTCTTATGAGAGGACTTCTACAACTAGTATTTTTGAAAAAGTATCCTGAATCATGTTCCATTATTACACCTGGATTATTTTTCCTCAAAGTACTCATCGCTACCTATTTATATATTTTCTGTTGGTTCTTTTTTAATTGTCTCTCATTCCACTTGAATAAGAGTATTTGAGTGCTCAAAGACGGTTTTTATAAAACAAAGAAGGGGACACTGTGTTTTACCTGAAATGTGTAATGATTAGAAACAACAAAGGAGCTATACTTAGAAAATTTTCTATTCCTAGTTGTATAATGGTCACTAGAAGCACTCAATTACTTAATTTATTATGTCTAACATTCTGAGTGCAAACATACTAAATTCCTTTCTATTTTGTTATTTTTACAAAACACAAATTCTAGATTGTAAAAATATTTACTTCTTTTTTAAATTTTAAATTCATAGCCATATTTTTATAAACAAAAAAAACCCCATCAGCTCTCTGTCCATAATTCAGGGTCATTCCACTCTGTCCCAATCTTCATCACTAAACACTATTGTATCTTCATCTTATCTTTTAGCTTCAGTCTACATTTTTGTGTCTCAATCAGAACCTAATGAAAAAAACAGAAACCACTCAAGGTATTTCAAACTGAAAATGATTTAATAAAGGGACTTGGGTGCTGACAAATTTATGGAAGTGCTGGAGGGAAATTGTGCCATCTCTAGAGTTTTGGTTTCAAAGGTTCCCTACCAGACCTGGCTGTTATTCAGGGATAAAAGCTTCTGCAATATTGCCTTCACCCCTGCTTCAACCAGAGAAATAATGGAGACATGAGAAGAAAACATTTAAAAATAACCTACAAGGGATATAACCACAGTGTTAAGAGAAAAAAATGCAGTTACAAAGCAGAAACAAGATGAAGGAAAAGAGAGAGGGAGCGGAGAGGAGAGG
>PVKE010018553.1:0-29392 GCA_004027555.1 Craseonycteris thonglongyai | reverse complement strand
AAAGCCGGGACGGCTCAGCGGGTTGAGCGCTCGCTTTGAGGCCCCGAGGACCGAGGATCGAATCCCGGCTCCAGCCCAGGCAGGACCCACATGCTGAACTGGGGAGTTCCCACAGTTCGGTTCTCTAGCTGTCTCTGTCTCTGTCTCTCTCTCTATCTGTCAAAAGTAAAATAGAAATAAATATGCACTGAAGATAAAACAATTACTCTCTATAAAAAAAAAAAAAAAAAAAAAGATATAAAAAAAAAAAAAGAAACTGTAAGGACAGAGACTGCCTCCCTAGGATTTCCAAGGCCATTCCCGAGGGAAAGGGCGAGTAAGCTGTGATTTTTTGAGCTCCTATGAATTCTTGGAAAGAAAATTCTTTCCCACCCCTCTCATTTGCACCCCATGGATGTGGCTGAAAGTCCTGGGGGCCTGGGAGGTTGGGCTATGTAGCTGTGTGTGTGTGTGTGTGTGTGTGTGTGTGTGTGTGTGTGTGTAATTGGTGTGTCGAATCATCATGTCAGGCTGGGAACATCCCTCAGGGAGAGACTGCTGCAGTGGCCTTGACCATGGACAGCAGCCAGCTCAGCCTCCCTCATGACACACTCACTGCAAGCACACATGTGCATCTCTGTGTGCATGTCTGAGGGTGGGAGAATGTGGATGTAGACTGAGGTGTGAAGTGGATGTGTGTGGATGTGCACGGGGGCACACAGCTTGCTTTGTGTGGCTGTGGGGGAGAGCTTGGGTGCGGGCAAACCTCTGGGCGCATGCAGAGCACATGCCAGCAAAATTAATCATCTTTCGGTAGCACTTTGCAATTTACAAATTCCATTTACTTTATTTAGCTCATGTGATCCTCATAATTCTGGGAGGCAGGAAGATGTTAATGTCTTCGTTTGAAAGATGAGGGAATTGAGGCTCAGAGGTTTTAGGTGGCTTGTCTGAGGTCAGACCATCAGTAAATGACAGAGTGGGACCTCAACTTCAGATTCTCTAAGTCCAGGTTCTTTGTGCCTGGCTCCCCCACTGTGTGATGAGGCAGGAAGGGAAAGAAAGGGTGCAAAGGAGAAGGAATCCCAGCCTCAGGTTGAGTGCACCAAACCTTTTGACTCCTCTGTCTTTTCATTGCACCATTTAGCCACATCCCAACCTTAGAGGGACCCACGCCTGGCTTTCCTCAGAGTGGCTCCAGACTCTACCAGAGGAAGTCACACAGCAGGCCCGCTTGGAACCACACTGCGTTTATGACCAACATCCTTAAATGGACCTGCTGTGCTGCCTGGCAACCCCACTGTGTTTTCCTGGTCAACTTGTTCTCCCCAGTGATTACTGCAAACTTCTCTACTCTTCTCAAACAGCCACCCTTCCAGCCCGCTTCTCACCCTTAGCAGATAACCTTGCCTCCCACTTCACAGAAAAGATAGAAGCCTCAGAGAGGAATGCTTCCCCTCCTTCGTCTGGGAACCAAACCTCAGAGGGGAACATCCATCTTATCTAGGCTAAAATCTCAACCTACTCTTTCAATCTGACCTCCAATCTTTTTATTCATGGGAATTTTACCCTAAAGATTGTGCCTCTCCCTTCTCTGCAGTCCGTCTCACCCTCTCCATTGGAACCTTCCCATTGACACTGAAATACGCATAAGATTCTCCCATCTGAAAATATATAGCTATAACAACAGCTAACATTTACTGAGCACTTACTATGTATCAGGTTTTAGGTTAAGATAAAAACCAAAATACAAATGTTTAAACTCTACAGCCTCCCACCCCCAGCTCCCACGCTGTCTCTCCGCTTTCTTTCATAGACAAAATTCTTAAAAATGATGAATATATTCCATTGCCTTCATATCTTTGTCTCTAACTCACTCTCTAAGCCACTCCAGGCTGCATTCTTCCTGTCCCAAGTACTCCATCAAAACGGTTCCAAATAAGGCCACTAGTGACCCTTAGTCACTTAGTGACCTTTTGCCAAGTATCACACACTTTTTTTTTAAAGCTTTATTTTTATTGTCTTTTTTAAAGACTTATTTTTATTGTGTTTGACAGAGAGAGAGACAGAGACAGAGACAGAGAGAAGGGGGAGGGCCCAGAGCAGTCTCCATAGTTGACAGCATTAGTTTTCCACATAGTTTCATTCCACAGGTGGGTGCGGGGCTGCTCAGGGCAGGAACTGGGCTGGGGTCTCACTCCGGTGAGAACTGAACTGGGGCACTCCCCAGTTCAGCATATGGGTCCACTCGGGCTGGGGCCGGGATTCGATCCTCGATCCCTGGGGCTGCAAAATGAGCGCTTAACCCACTGAGCCATCCCGGTTTCCCCTATTTTTATTGTTTTGACAGAGAGAGAGACAGAGGCAGAGAGAAGGGGGAGGGCCCAGAGCAGTCTCCATAGCTGTACGTCATCAATTCTTGACATGGTTTTGTTCCACACAAGTGGGCGGGGGCTGTGCAGGGTGGAAGTTGGGGAGGGGTCTCCTGCATGGGAAGCACACTCCTTGAGCCAGGGGCTGAATCAGGGGACCTCCCACATGGGAAGCTCCCTGGCAAGAGCCGAGCTGAGGGCCACACCCCAGTTTCACACATGGGTCCCCACAGGCTGGGGCTGGGACTTGATCCTCGGACCCCAGGGCTGCAAGACGAGCATTTAACCTCCTGAGCCATCCTGACATCCCCTCACAAACTTTTCTTATCCCTGATCTCTCAATAACATTCAAAATGGTGGACCACCTCTTCTTTTCTGAACTATTCCTCTCCCAATTTTCTTCCTTTGTCTAGCCATTTCTTCTCTGTTTCTTTGCCAGTTCATTCTATTCCACTTGGCCATTAAATGTTGGCACTGTTCAAGTCTCAATCCTCTTCTTTTAAATTGTTAGAGTATGATTTGATGGTATCACTTGATGAATTTTTCATTAGTATATTTTTTATACTGGTGTATCTTATAATTTAATATTTTACATACTACATTGATTTGTACATTGGTACAAAAGTGTGAAACATTTCCAGCACCCCAAAAAGTTCCTCTGGACCCTTTTCTAGTCAATACTATTGCATAAGAGTTCATTATTATTCTGACTTTTGTCAGTATAGGTAAGTGTCTTCTGTTCTTGAACTGCCCAGAGTATATGTATCTTCCACATAGTATGTTCACTTTTGTGAACTTTTACTTTTTGGTTATAATTTTATGTGAGATTCAGTCTTATTGTTGTGTGTTTCAGTAGTTAGTTCTTTATCAATGGTGTGTAGTATCTCCTATAAATATACTACAATTTATTTACTCATTCTACTCTTTTTTTTTTTTTTTTTTTGACAGAGAGAGAGAGAGATACAGAGCCAGAGAGAAGGGGGAGAGCCCAGAACAGTCTCCATAGTTGCACATCATCGGTTTTTTCACACGGTTTCATTCCGCAGGTGGGCGTGGGGCTGTACAGGGCGGGAACTGGGTCAGGGTCTCATCCCAGTGAGCTGAACTGGCGGCACTCCCCAGTTCAGCATATGGGTCCACACAGGCCAGGGCCGGGATTCGGTCCTCGGTCCTCGGTCCCTGGGGCTGCAAAGTGAGTGCTTAACCCACTGAGCCATCCCAGCTTACCCTACCCATTCTACTCTTGCTAGACATTTAGGTTGTTACTAGTTTGGGGCTATTATAAATAAAGCTACTAAGAGCATTCGTATTTATGTCTTTCGGTTGACATATGCACACATTTCTCTTGGGTTTATAACTACGAGCTTTGGTTAAGTCAGAGGTTAGGATTCTGTTTAGATTTAGTGGATACTGCCAAACCAGGCCTTTTTTTTTTTTTTTCTTTCTTTTTTCAACTTTCTATTTTATTCTTGGGCAGTCTTTTCTTCACTTGTGACTTCAATTACCATCTACATACCAACAACTGCCAAATGTATGTCTCAGCCCAGTTCTCTCCTCTTAGCATCAGCCCCAGGGGCCAAGTTTCCAGTTAACATCTCAACTTGGATGTTCCTAAGAGTCCAGAAATAGCAAGTGCAAGGCCAAAGTCCTCATTCTTACCTCCCAAACTAGTCCTTTACTTGTGTTCCTGATCTAGTGACCCACCCCACTATTCACCTACTATGCAAACTAGAAATCATCCCTAACACTCACTCCATCTCTCTGACCTCCCTTAACAGGATATGCCAATGTCACCTCCTAAACATTTTCACTCTATCATCCTGTTCCAAGTCACCTCCCTCCACTCCATGTCTTGCCACTGCACTGGCTTCCTAGCAGATTTTCCAGAAACCCCTCTGGTTATTCCAGAGCAGTCTCTTTAAAACACTGCTCTGATTGCTTGAAATCCTTCCATTGGGAGTCTGTCTTGTCCTTGGACCAGAATCCTTACCTGTGGCCTTCAAGGCCCTGAGGAGCCCAGGTCCTGCCTGATTTTCCAGCTACATCCCTCTCCTCTGAGCTCTCTCCCCTCAGGGCTTCTGCACAGACTCTGCTGTCTATTTACTCCTTATTCTTTTTTTCCTTATTCTTTTTTTCTCCTGTACTTTGTCTTTATTTTGATTTTTTTTGACACTCAATATTATTTTATATTATTTTCAGGTGTATACTCCTTATTCCTTAGATTGCAACTCAAATATCACTTTCTCAGAAAATCCTTCCTAGATTCCCCAGTCTTAGTGAGATCCCCTGTCATTCACCCCCATAAAACCATTATTTTATTTATTTATTTACTTATTTTAAAGATTTATTTTGATTGTTTTTGACAGAGAGAGAGATACAGAGACAGAGACAGAAAGAAGTGGGAGGGCCCAGAACAGTCTCCACAGTGCACACCATTTGTTTTTCCACATAGTTTCAGTCCACAGGTGGGTACGGGGCTGCACAGGGCAGGAACTGGGTCGGGGTCTCACCCCGGTGAGAACTGAACTGGGGGCACTCCTCAGTTCAGCAAATGGGTCCACACAGGCTGGGGCTGGGATTCGATCCTCAGTCCCCGGGGCTGCAAAGTGAGCACTTAACCCACTGAGCCATCCCGGCTTCCCCCATTATTCTTTTTCATAGTACTTATTATAGTTTGTAATTAAATATTTACTTTTACAATTTTTAAAAACTGGTATCTATGTCCCCCATTAGACAGTAAGCTCCATGAGGGTAGGATTCTGGTTCTTACCTGTTCTTCATGTGTCTTCTGTACATAGACACTCAATAAATATTTGATGGGTAAGTGCAAGAAGAAAGGAGGAGGAAAGAATTTGGAGAAGCCACCACTTGCTCTCTATGGGACTTGAAGAAGTCACTGCGCCTCAGTTTCCTCATTTGTCAATGGGGGTGAAATTACTCAAACCTGCCTATTTCACTGAGTTGTAGCAGGATCCCATGAGATGTCCTTTGAAAAGCATGAAACATTCTACAGATGTGAGAGATGGTTGAAGTTCAAAAAAGAGATGTAGAGAAAGACAGAACCGACTGAGTGACCACACATAGCTTAGGAGAGGTGCTGCGTGGGGGTGACGTGGGGAAGGGCCGCATCCCTTGCTGGAGTATTCAGAATTGAGTGTTGTTCTGCACGTGTGTGCTGGGGCCCTCTGTGTGTGCTTGGGGGTCTGTGTGTGCTGCCTGATATTTTCCTCCCCTCCCCATTATGTGAACAATTTGAATTTGTCTACTGGAATGAGCTGATGTAGAACAGAATGTTAGAAGACAGAAGAGGAAGTACAGTTAGGGTGTGTGTTGTGTTTGAGTGTGTTTGTTGCCCCACAAAAGGGATTGTCTGTCTGTGTGTAGAGATGTGTAGGTGTGCGGTGTGGGTCTCAGTGTTGGTGTGAGGGGGACGTGTCCAGCCATGCCAGACTTGCTGTCCTCTGAAATGGACTTGCCCTTCTCTGTGTGTGCTTGCCCTTGACTCTGGTGAGGCCCCACACTGGGAGCTTCCCCTGCTTTAGTTTCTTCCTTCTGGAAGTCCAATCTACTCTCCCTGCCAGAAGTCTGGAGGAGAGGGACAATGCCCTCTAGTGGGTGTGGAATGCATGGGCAGTGCCAACTTCCCCAGCCCAAGCCTCAACCTTAGGCTGGTCCCACTACTCAACCCAAGTCTGGAACTCACCTCTGAAACACATCCTGAGTACATGCAAAGCCCGCTGACAGCTGAGGTCTGCTAGGCAGGATGAAACGTATATGGGACAGGAAACAGAAAAGGAACCCACAAATTCATACGGCGGAAGCCTTAAGACGACCATGAAGGTGAGGGTCTCTCCCTCCTCATCTCTGGCTACCCTCTGTGGTCCTGGTCTTTCTTGGTTCCTGTGCCTCCATGTAGTCTCTGGGCCCTGCTTTTTTATTCTCACAGTTCCACTACTCGTGTCTGAAGGGTCTGGAGCATACCAGTAACTGGGCCCTGCAGCCTGTTTCCTGGGTAGACACTATGTCCTACAGCATCACGGAAGTCTTCCTGGAGGAGGGAATATGGGAGTAGGATCCTGAAAAACGCGTACAAATTCTCCAGAGGGAGTCAGGGAAGGCATGAATCTTTGGATAAGCCCAACGTGTCTGCTGAATGGGAGGAGGCCATGGTGGTCGGATCCTGGACTAGAGTGAAGGGAGGTGAGGCTGGGAGGTAAATTGCAAAGGCCTGTGGGATGGGGTTTGAATTCTACCATGAGGCACTGGGGTGTGAGAGAAGGTCTTGAAGCAGGAGAATGGTCAGAATTACAAGCTTGGACTGAAGGTGGGGAGAAACTGCAGGGAGGTTGGGGCTGTTGAGGAGACCAGTTGAAAGGCTGTTGTTTAGCCAAAAGAGGAGGAGGCCAGTCTGAGGGCAATGGCGTAAGGATGGAGAGGGGCCAGATTTCAAAGTCTGCTCTTCTCTGGGGCCTCTGTGTCCTTGGCAGCAAAACTGAGGCCAAAGGTCCCACATCAGTCAGTGTGCTAAAACCTGGCCCCCTGCCTTCCATCCCCAACACACTCCAGGGTCTCTGCCTGCACATGGAGAAGGGATGATAGGGTGGGAACAAGGAGGGAGGAAGAGAAGGTAAATGAAGCCTGGGGCTGTGGGATGGTTAAGGAGCAGAAAGCCCAAGCCGACTTGTCTGACCCCCACTGCTCCTCCTCTGGGCCTGCAGAGGAAGGGTTAATAGGCTTCACCTCCCTCCCTCCCTGCCTGTCCTCCCCTCAGGTCACCTTCTAGGCCCTGGAGACTTTGCCAGTGGCTCAAGTTCCTCAACCAGTGGCCCTGGTAGTAATCAGAGCCCACAGAGGGGCCAGGGGCCTGGGGGCAGGGAATGGTACATTCAAGGTAAGGAGAGCCTCAGAGACTGAGGGCCTGGGGCCTCTGTGAGGCTGAGGGCTTTGGGGGTACCCAGGTCAGTTCCCAACACTCTCCACCTGACCCAGGCCCCTGTCTCTGCTCTGATCTCAGGGTCTTTCAATCACCAGAAAAGAATTCCTTGAACTCTTCTCCTGGACTGGGGAGGGGGTGGGGGGTGGGCAGGCTGGGAGGGGGGATGGTGATCTGCCAGGAAGCTTTTCAGCTGCAAGAGACGGGGTCCTTTCCCCCAGTGCCAGGAACTGGCCGTAAATGAGTCTGTGGTCAGTGAGAGAGCTGTGCTAATGGAGCCTGGGCAGCCCCCCAAGCCACAGGAGGGCATGCAGGACAGGATGGTGACCGAAAGGGGCATGTAGGGAAGACTGCTGACCTTAAGTGGAGATGGGGTCAGGGGAGTGTGGGGAGGAGAAATGGGGCCAGGGAGTGGCTGGAGGGAAACTGGAAGCCAAGGTGCAGGGGAATTAGGGGTTCAGTAAGTAACTGAAAGTAAATTGGGGTCAGGACAGTGATTGGAAGGAAACTAAAAATCAAAGGAATAATCGGAAGGAGCCTAATGTGTGTGCAGATTGGGAGAAGGGCATGGTGGCGGGACACTGGTATATTGGGAGAATTGAGGGGGGTCAGTGAAATAATTGGGGGGATTATGAGTCAGAGGGAATTAGAGAGGAATTAAAGGTCTGAGAGAGTGCCCAGAGAGGGGTTAGATATCTCAGAGGAATGACTGACCAGATCAAAATGGGAGAGCGGACCCCGAATCGGGTGGGAAGACTGATGGACATGCTGAGGAACAGACTGGAGGATGAGAGAGAAAGAGAGAGAGAGGGGGGGGGATGAGGGGGAGGGAGAGGGAGAGAGAGAGAGAGGGAGAGAGAGAGAGGGAGAGAGGTGGGGAGGAGCAGGGATTGTTGCTGGAGGAAGTCCTCTTGGCAAGGGGAGCAAAGGATTCTGCTAAGTCCCATGTCACCTGAAGAAACGAGTCAGGAGTGCCTTGGCTTTTCCAGGGTTTCTACTCTGTCTTCAGCTCCCTCCTTTCAGCTGGAGCTGGTGACAGGAAAGGGGCTTTGGCCCCCTCTTCCCTACAGCAGCCTCCCTTTCCCACTGCTATCAATTATTCATGAGCCCAGGCCCCGCCCTCCCTAGCAGGGCAGGCCCCGCCCCATCTCAGCCACACTGCCAGAGGCCCCGGTGAGGAAGGACACAGCCAGCCAGCCCGGTGGCAGAGACCTGGCAGAGGGCTGGGTGGCCCACCTGGGATCACATCTCCTTTCCCTTCTCCTGACAATCCCCTGGGGCCAGGAAGCCCCTGGAGAAGATGCCCATCCAGATCTTTTGCTCTGTGTCATTCTCCTCTGAAAGGGAAGCCCCCGGGCCCTTGGGAGATGTTTGGGGTCACCACCAGCGGCAGCAAAGGAACAACTCAGAATCAGAAGAGGAGGAAGAAGAGAAGGAAAAGGAGGCAGCGAGGGAGGAGGCCAGAGAGGGTGATCTGCCCATGGACTTGGTGGCCTTCGCCAGCACCTGCACCCTTCATGGTGCCAGCCACGTCTTTGTGGAGGGGGGTCCAGGGCCGAGGCAGGCCCTGTGGGCGGTGGCCTTTGTCGTGGCACTGGGTGCCTTCCTGTGCCAGGTAGGAGACCGCGTCGCCTATTACTTCAGCTACCCACACGTGACTCTGCTAGACGAGGTGGCCACCACAGAGCTGGCCTTCCCAGCGGTCACTCTCTGCAACACCAATGCTGTGAGGCTGTCCCAGCTCAGCTACCCTGACTTGCTCTATCTGGCTCCCATGCTGGGGATGGACGAAAGTGATGATCCCGGGGTGCCCCTCGCCCCCCCAGGGCCCGAGGCCTTCTCTGGGGAGCCCTTTAACCTGCACCGCTTCTATAATCGCTCCTGCCACCGGCTGGAAGACATGCTGCTCTATTGCTCCTACCGCGGGGGGCCCTGTGGCCCTCACAACTTCTCAGTGGTGAGTGGGGGCCCGGGCCTGGCATGGCACCCCAAGAGTATCTGCCATGGCTCACCCTACCCTGACCATCATTTCCTGGGGCTGGAGCTGGTGGGTCCTGCCCCTCCCCAACTCACCTGGGCCACTCACCCTCTGTGACATGCTTCAGAAAGGCCAGGGCTCACCTAGGAGCCCTAGGGGCCAGAGCTGGGCTACTATTCCTGGGTCTGAATCAATACTGTTCTTCCTGTTAGAAGCTTGAAGTACATCTGTACTTGTTGGTAATTAGTTGCTACCCAGGCTTCCTGGTATCTCCCTGCATATCCTCCAGCATGTCCAGGCCGGCCTGTGGTCCAGCAAGCTCCCAGACCTTACTCAGTCTCTGAGGTCAACCTCTGGTCTAATGGTGGGTGCCTATGCCTTAAAAAAAAATTTTTTTTTAAGATTTATTATTGTTTGGCAGAGAGAGAGAGAGAGAGAGAGAGAGAGAGAGACAGACAGACAGACACACACACACACACACACACACACACAGAGAAGGGGGAGGGCCCAGAGCAGTCTCCACAGCCTTATATCATCAGTCTTCAATATAGTTTCATTCCAAACAGGTGGGCGGGAGCCATGCAGGGAGGGAACAGGGCCGGGGGCCTCCCACAAGGGAAGTACACCCCAGGTTAGCATATAGATTTGTATGGGCTGGGCCTGGGCCTGGGCTTCAATCCCCAGACCCTGCGGCTGCAAAGTGAGCACTTAACCCAATGAGCCATCCCGGCATCTCCTGGCCTTAAAATTTTTTACTGTTGTCCCTGGACTGGAGCTGGGGCAGGCACCACCTGGTCAGTCCCTGAAGGTACAGGAAGAGTGGGGAAGGGAGGTAAAGGGGTGGGGTCAATTTTCATCTCTACCCCACAGCACCCCACAGCAGGGGCTTGATTTCGTCCTGACCTTGTCTTCCTATACTCCTCCATGCGTGTGTGTGTGTGCGTGCGCGTGTGTGTGTGATGGCCTCCTGCTTACCTTCCCACTCTGGAGTCTAAGGTCTTCACTGCTAAGGGGCCATGTGGCACCCTACCTGTCTCCCCAGATCAGCTTCCAGTTCTGTCTGGCTTAATTCCTTTCCTGCCCCTTCCAGGTGCCAGGCATCAGGCCTTTCCTCCCCACACACCCATCTCTCAGTCCCCCACCTCCTCCCTAATTCAGGAGCAGGCGGGTGCATCATATCAGTGCACCGTAGGCGTAGACTGACTTAAGACAGGGAACCTGGAGGCTGTGGCCACTGGACCTCAGACAGGCTAGGAGATACAGGAACATCAAAACAGGGAGGGGTCTACCCGGCTTCCTCTGGATCTAAGGGTAGAGCAGACATTTCTCACCCAGAACCACAAGGTGGCAGCAGCCATCCTCCCGGCCAGGGCAAGGCTGGAGCTCCCAGAGGCGCGCATCCGCCTGGAGTCCCTGCATCTGTGGGGTAGGCATGCGTGTGTGTCCCACCTGGAACCTGTGGTTGAACGCCACAAGCCCTGGTAATGGGGCTTGGGGAGGAGGAGCCATTGGAGTTCTCTGTCTACCTCACCTCTGGACTTGCCCACAAACCGGGGGAAAGCATGTTTTCTTTTCTGGAGGAGGGAGGAAGTCTGTTCTAGGAAAGGGGTGGGGGCAAGGACTATTTCCTACTAGCCCCCACACCCCCTGCTGCCCCATCTGGTCTGACATGGTCTCTTTCTCGGGGCTGTGTCTGTGCTAACCTTATGACTTGTTCTGTGGACTTGGTTGCCAAATAGCTGTAGTAAAACCCATTCACCCCACTTGTGAGAACATGAAGGCATTTGGGGAAGCTGTGGGGAGAGGGCCATAAAGAACTGGGTCACTCCTCTCTGTGGCCATAAAGGCTGCTCGGGGGCATGGAGTGGGGGGAACCACCCCCAGGGTGGAGATCTCTTCTGAGGCCCTGTCAGTCCTGCATGAGCATTACCAAACATGCCATGCTCAGGGTGCTCTGCACCAAATGCTGAGAGAAGAGGTGCTGGTGTTTGAGTGCGCATGGTCCTTGGCATGGCAACTGGGCCTACTTCAGGTTCTGGGGATGATGGGACAATGATGGACCGAAGGGTAATTGCTGGAGGAAACTAAAAAGCTTAGCTTGGTTTGGAGAGGGGTGGGGGGTGGGGGGTCCTGAGGAGAGCAGGATTTCAGATGCCTGGGGTAAAATCCAGGGGTATGGCAGTGATGGGATCCTGGGGATGGAGATGTCTATGTGAGGGTCCCAGCAGAGAAAAGATTGCAACTCAGTTTAATTGAAAAGAATTTAACAAAGGAACTGTTTACAAAGCTGTAGCCAGAGTTAAGGAAACCAACAAGAGGGCCAGAGCCACCTAACAGTAGCGGGAAATTGTCACACGCAGGCTGAAGGAGCACATGGAGGCCATGGCCTGTGCAGGAAGCCCTCCCGTGCAGAGACCCCTCCCATGCAGAGAGCCCTTCTGTGCAACGACCCCTCCCATGCAGAGACCCTCCCATGCAGAGACCCCTCCCGTGCAGAGAGCCCTCCTGTGCAACGACCCCTCCCATGCAGAGCCCTCCTGTGCAGCGACCCCTCCCGTGCAGAGAGCCCTTCTGTGCAACGACCCCTTCCGTGCAGAGAGCCCTTCTGTGCAATGACCCCTTCCATGCAGAGACCCCTCCCATGCAGAAAGCCCTCCCCGTGCAGAGACCCCTCCCGTGCAGAGAGCCCTTCTGTGCAACGACCCCTCCCATGCAGAGACCCCTCCCATGCAGGGACCCCTCCCGTGCAGAGAGCCCTCCCCGTGCAGGGACCCCTCCTGTGCAGAGACTTCTCCCATGCAGCGACCCCTCCTGGCAGGGTTTGTAATCAAAGATCTAAGCCATTGCCAGAACACTCTCAGAGGTGTACGAGGTGGGAGAGAAGTGTCCTGTTTGCTCTCTCCTTCTGCCCTCTGATCCTTTACTAACCCCTCCCTGTGGCCAAACCCAACTGGAAGCCTGTCTGGGTGGCAAAGGAGCACAGGCAGCGCACCCCACCGGGATCAGTTTTGCAGTGCACACAGCAGGGCAAAGGAGGGCAGAGAATAGGTGGATAGGAAGACAAATGGAGAATGGGCTGCACGGGAGGAATCGATCACAATCCTGACCGGTGCTGCGATTCCAGCAACCAGGGAGTGGTTTGGGACAGCCCTTGGGGTGGGGGGTGGGGAGGGAAATGGCAGGACTCTCAGGCTCTTTCCTTTGTTCCTGCCAGGTCTTCACACGGTATGGAAAGTGCTACACATTCAACTCAGGCCGAGATGGGCGTCCACGGCTGAAGACCATGAAGGGTGGGACAGGCAATGGGCTGGAGATCATGCTAGACATCCAGCAGGATGAGTACCTGCCCGTGTGGGGGGAGACTGGTATGTCACCTCTCTCTTAGGGGCCCCCTCCCCATGGCTCTGGGCCTTGGCCTCTGCCAGGAGACTCCTGGGCTCCACTGTGGGACCTGAAGCAGGGCTTGGGCTCCCCTCCTTTCCTCCCAGCATCTTGCCACCTCCATCTGTGATTCTACCTGACTGCCACACTCCCCTTTCTGTCTCCCCGTTCCTGGCTCAGTTACTCTCCAAGGTAACCAGCCACCCCTTTCCAGCAGTGGCCGACATTCTCTCTATAAATAACTCCTCTTCTTGGACTGCTTGCTGTCTGTCTGGTCTCAGGGGCCTTGGGGCAGAGAGAGATGGGGAGAAGGGAAAAAAGTAGGGGGAGAAATGGAGAGCATCTGAGACAGAACTTGAAACACCAAGATGCATAGCTGAAACCAGGTAAGAAAAGAAGTGTGTAGGAGGCAGCCTGGGACTGGTGAACCTAGAAGGAAGCTGGGGATGGGCTGGGGTCCCAGAAACTAGTCCTCACCCCCCATTCCCAGTGTATGCTGTGCTTATTCCCAGGAGAGGCATAATATCCCCAGCTCTGACAGAGTTTAGAGAGTCAGAAGCCCTCCCAACACACACCCTCCCCCGCTCATTCCCATAGACGAGACGTCCTTCGAAGCAGGCATCAAAGTGCAGATCCACAGTCAGGATGAACCTCCCTTCATCGACCAGCTGGGCTTTGGCGTGGCCCCAGGGTTCCAGACCTTTGTGGCCTGCCAGGAGCAGCGGGTGAGAGGGCCACAGGAGGATGGTCCCAGGGTGAGGTGTTGAGGGCTCAAGATGGAGTGGTGGGCAGTCACTAATGGGAGGGAGAGGTGAGCAAGGGCCTGGGTAGTGATCTGACAAGTCAGAAGCATGAATGAGCTAATGAACGGGAATGCTGTCTAAACTCTGAGACCCTCAGAGGCTGTGGAGGGAGAGGGGCAGGAATTCCAGTTCTGCGTCTTGTCAGAGAACTCCATCAAGGTGGCTTGGGGAGACGCCCCCACGCCCCACAGCTCTCCGGCTCTCCCAGCAGCTCATCTACTTGCCTCCACCCTGGGGCACCTGCAAAGCTGTTACCATGGATTCGGATTTCTTCGACTCCTACAGCATTACCGCCTGCCGCATTGACTGTGAGACCCGCTACCTGGTGGAGAACTGTAACTGCCGCATGGTGCACATGCCAGGTCAGGCCCC
Source organism: Craseonycteris thonglongyai (assembly GCA_004027555.1). Taxonomy (NCBI): domain Eukaryota; kingdom Metazoa; phylum Chordata; class Mammalia; order Chiroptera; family Craseonycteridae; genus Craseonycteris; species Craseonycteris thonglongyai. The sequence goes on along the minus strand of PVKE010018553.1, from coordinate 15,574 downwards.
AAAGCTCCGAAAACAACCCTGGGACCCCTCCACCTGCACTGCCCCTCACCAGCTTCCCCATTCATGTCAACCTTCTGCCAGCGTGGAAGCTCAGCCAGCTGGTGTCTTGCTAGCTCACTTCCAGCCCCACTCCATGCCCATCTGGATATGAGACAAGAGTCTCTCTGACCTCAGTTCCCACCTGTACCCATAGGGGTGGGTGGGAAGGGTCCAGGAGGGATGGACTGTGAGGTGGGTCACCCCAGGACAGATTGGGGGCTGGCTGGTCCTGCCCTCCCCATCTCTCCCAGCTTCCATCCTCCAGGCTTGTGGTTTGACCACCATCACGAGAGCACTTTAATCTCCAGCCTGCACCATTGTCTTTACTCCTCTGTAGGGGACGCCCCGTACTGCACTCCAGAGCAGTACAAGGAGTGTGCGGATCCTGCTCTGGGTGAGCACCCCTGTTCTGGAGCATACAGGGTGGGGGTGGGGGGACTGCCAGCCACATGCACAGGGGTTTCAGACCAAGCTTCCAGAAGCTTCACATAACGCCTAGATAGGTTTCACCTGGACTATCCTGTGTCTGACTTTAGCAAGGCTTGGAATAGCGTCTTTAGATGCCCCTGTGAAAAATGCACAGGGGTCACCTGGGAGGGGCCCACTCCCTCTCATCAGCACCCTAGGTTGGCCCCCCAGAGCCTTGAGGGAATGGGTTTCTCCAATTAGGAAATACCTGTGGGGAGGCTGGGTGAGGATCAGCACAGGGTGGGCACAGGGAGGAGGTGAAAAAGAGCAGGGAGCCCAGGGCTCCTTTGGGTGAGGCCAGGATGTGCATGTTGGGAAGGGCCTGGCAGAAGGACACCACTCAAATAGCCTCTCCCCTGGCTGGGCACAGACTTCCTGGTGGAGAAGGACCAGGAATACTGTGTGTGTGAAATGCCCTGCAATCTGACCCGCTATGGCAAGGAGCTGTCCATGGTGAAGATCCCCAGCAAAGCGTCAGCCAAGTACCTGGCCAAGAAATTCAACAAGTCTGAGCAGTATATAGGGTAAGGGCTCTGACTGCAGGACAGGGCCCTTGGGCTGGGACGGTGAAGGGTATGAGTGGGCTTTAATGGGGTCCGGCAGACAGGAGGCAGTTGAGTCTGAAGTGGGCATGGAGGGAAGATCAAGACAGAACAAGCAGGGAAAGTGCCTCTCCTCCTCACCTCACCCTGTATCTTTATCCTCTTTGCTGTAACTGGGGTCACGTCCCCTTGGCCAGTGTGCACAGCATCTTTTTGTATATGCCATCACATTTACTCTTCACAACAACCCTAAAAGGCAGGTATCCCCATCAGCATCTCATTTAATGGATCTGGAGACTGAGATTAAGAGAGGATAATTTACTAAGGTCACCTAGCTAGTAAGGGACAGAGATGTGACTTGAACCTAGGTCTCCTCCCCCAACCCCTTTGCAGGGAGAACATCCTGGTGCTGGACATTTTCTTTGAAGTCCTCAACTATGAGACCATTGAGCAGAAGAAGGCCTATGAGATTGCAGGGCTCCTGGGTGAGCTGCTGATGGCACCTGTCCCCTTCCACATGTCACGGGCATGGTGTGACATCCTACAACCCAAAGCAGGCTGCTCACCTCTGTCCCATGAGCTCTCCCTCCCCAGCCATCCCCAGGGGCCTGTTGTCTTGGCATGTGGTGGGGGGAAGGGACTGAGCCTTCTCTTAGGGCAAAGTGGAAGAGATAGGCCCGTGGGCATGAATGGGGGACTATTCAGAAGCCCTTTAAGTTTTGCCCAGAGCATAATAAGAATGTCGGGGCATTTTATAAACAATGATTTTTTTCTGAACAGTACCTATTCATTTTGGGAAAGTAGAAAAAAAAATCAGAAAAGCATAGAGAAGAAAATAAAAACCCCATCAGAATGCTTTGCGCTTTTGTACAAAGGCTGTCGATCCTTTTGTTATTATGACTTGCTTGTCCAGTCCCAGTGAGCTCTGCGGCTCCCATGGTGTCTTGACCCCACTGACCTCGCTGTGCCTCCCCTGCAGGTGACATTGGGGGCCAGATGGGGCTGTTCATCGGGGCTAGCATCCTCACGGTGCTGGAGCTCTTTGACTACGCTTATGAGGTAAGCAGGGGCGGGGGCAAAGAAGGGGCGGGGAGCCAGGCCGACCACACACCCACCCTCCACCCTGCCCCGTCCCAGGTCATTAAGCACAAGCTGTGCAGACGAGGGAAGTGCCAGAAGGAGGCCAAAAGGAGCAGCGCAGACAAGGGCGTGGCCCTCAGCCTGGATGACGTCAAAAGACACGTGAGGGGGCGAGCGAGGGGAGCCCTTCGGCCCTGCCCCTTATTCCACCACCCCAGGACCACCTCCCTTACCACCTTTTCTCCTGTGCCTCCCCCACGCCCTAGCGCCACCTGCAGTCCTTTCGATAACCGCTCCCGTGCTGTTCCCCTAGAACCCGTGTGAGAGCCTCCGGGGCCATCCTGCCGGGATGACGTATGCTGCCAACATCCTACCTCACCATCCAGCCCGAGGCACCTTTGAGGACTTTACCTGCTGAGCCCTGCAGGCCACTGTACCAAAGGCCTAGATGGGGAGGGCTAGGAGAACAAGGGGAGCTCAAACTGCCCTCCACATCTGCCCTGGGGACCCCCTCCCCCCTCCCAAGGCAGCCCCCCACTCCTGGGCAGTCCTTTCCTCTAGACTGTGGTGAGGAAGGAGTCTTGACCATAGAGTCATCTTCCTGTCTCTATCCCGATCCCATTCTTTTTATTTTTAACAAAACTAATCTAAAAAAGAAACTCAAAAGAGAGAACTGGGCAAGTGACCTCAGGCTACCTGCCCCTCTCTGCTCCATGCTGCCTCCCTCAGCTCCCAGCCTGAATTCTATCTGGCTGGCTGTCATCTGAGTGTCCACCTACATTCTGCTGCCACCAGTCACCAAAGCCCACTCCCAGTGGAGGGGTGGGGGGGGGGGATCCTCCGGGTCTGTAATTTGACCCCAAACCTGAGAATGTACCTTGAATGGGAGGGATAGTGGTGGTGGTGGGGGCTTCCCCAGCCTTAAGAGACCCTCTCAGCCCAGTGACTACCCCCCAAACCCAAGTCTCCAGACATGAACTAAGACCCTAGTACCTACCACCCACCCACACCATGTGAAGTCACTAGGGTGGTGGGGGTGGGGATCCCCTGAAGAAGTGGAGATGGGGAACAATGCGTGGCCCTGGTGCTGTAGGCCACATCCTTGTATCTAGAAGTTCATCCCCACCCCAGAGCTGCTGGAGAGAAATCCCAAGAGGCATCTCTCCTCTACCATCTCATAAAAGATCCAGCTGGTTGGCCTCCAGCTCAGGGAGAGGGGCACTGGTGCATCACATCACTGGTCCCCCTCCCAGGGGCCCCTGCTGAGGGCCACATCCATAAATTTTCTTATGGAACTGTTTCAAGTCCTCTTCCCCAACTTCATTTGCTTCTCTCTACAACCTCATCTGCATTTTCTATTTCTATATAATACAGACTCTATATTGCTATATCTCTGTATATACTTTCCCTTAACTCTGTCTCTGTCTTTACCCCCTATCCCCTGTTGTCTCTTAAGAACCATCCTCCCATCCAAGTCCCCCTTCCTGTGTTTCTTCTGCGCCCTCCCTGGTCTCTGAATGCCTTCACCTGTATAAAGAGTTGGACTCTCTCCCCTGGTGTCTGTACTGTGTACACACATCCCTCTGAGAAGCACAAGGAGACGACACGCGCATTGTAACCTTCGCACTGTCTCGGTGGCGACATAAAGGAAGCTGTGAATTACAAGCTCTGCCTCTTTCTGGCCTCACCCTCTCCCTACAACCTGGGCACCCTCTGCCCTCCCTGCAGCCTTAACAGCTCCTCCCGGGCTCCACTCACTCCAAAACCCTGTGGCCTCCCCTGGGGAAGGGATTGCTAGAGAGAGAGCCCCTACCCAAGGGATGGAGATCTGCTCTACACGCTAAGCCAAGGGCCGCAGAGACAGAGGGAGTTGTGGACCAGTGTGACTCCTGCAGGTGGAAGAGCAGAGTGGTAGGCAGAAGCTGAGGTCCTGTCAGTGGCCTTTTCCTCCTTCTGGGTGCCCAGCCCCCTTTATTTGCCTGATCCCAAGCCCATCACTTATATTTCCAGGTGAGGTACGGTTTGGTAGTGGGAGGAAAGAGGCCTAGAGGGGAAGTTGAAAGCTCTGCTCTTCTGTCCCTCCCTTTCTAACTTAAACAGAAATGAGTGAGGTAGTGGGGCCTGCCATGCCCCCTCCACCAGGTAATCCTCCCAGGCCAGAGCCCTGCTCCTTCCCAGGCCTTCTCTGCCCAGCTGTCTCTTGGTCTCATCCCAGAATGGGACCTGTGTGGTAGGTCACTTGTGTATTGGCCTGGAGCTGAAGAGTGAGGCTATTGGATCTTTGGGAACTCTTAGTTCCTAGGAGTTCCTTGGAGAGCAGACCTCTCCAGAGGGAAGCAGGAGCAAGGCCAAGGGGGTGTGCATCAAATGGAGAACAACAGGCAGGGCTACGGGTGACGCATGCCTCTGGTCTAATAAACTGGTTTTCAACCATCTCCTGTTCAGTGTCGTTCTTCTCTTACCTGAATAGCATTTAGGTCTTCCTATTAAGTGCCTAGAGCTGAGCTTGGTTTGGGCCAAAGCTTGGGGCCAAACAATCACGGGAGGAGTAAGAAGTCTTGAACAGGGAGACCCTGGTCCTCCTGGATGGGACAGGCTGGCCATCCATCACACCAGGAATGGTTTGAACTACTGGACAGGGAGAGAGGGAGAGGTCAAGGCAGCAAAGATCCCAAAGAGAAGTCCTAGCACAAAGGATTCTTTGGAGTAGAGGCAAGGTCAAAATTAAAAATAAACTTAAAATCTGGAAGCAGGTTAGGTTAAAAGTCAGGGACAAAGTTGGGTTGAGGTTCTAGCGCGAGGTAGTTACTGAGGCACTTCATGTGTGGAATAAGCTCCAGGCTAAGAGCCAGAAGATTTGTAGTCTAGGCTTGGCTTTACTGCTACCTTGGTTGGTCTTTGCCAAGTCAATTACTCTCTGAATGCAGCTTTCCCGTTTGTAAAACGGAATAAACAGTGCGTTCTCCTCCGGGCTTATAGCGGTAAGAAAAACAATTAAAGCGCATCGGAAAATTGATCGCACTGCGGAAGATGAAGCCATTACTCCACCACCCTCTTGTACAAAGCGTTGAGGCTGGGGCTGGGGCTGTGGTCCCCCTTCCCAGGACCTGTCTTCCTCCCGCCGGCCTGGGGGCGCCCGCTCAGGGCCTCTCTATCCCAGAGCTCGTCTCTATGGTTTGCCCTCCCGGACCGTGAAGGCGGGAGGGAGTGGTCAGCACCCTTTTCCGCTAGTCACCCGCTTCTGGCCCAGTCTCCCTGCCCTGAGTCTCCGCGCCGGCCGGCCGGCAGGGCGGACAAGCGAGCTCGCGGGGGGCGCGAGGTGGGCGGGGGGAGTTCCGGTTCCGGTTCTTTGTGCAGCTGCAGCAGCGGCTCCGGGGAAGATGGCGGCCCGGGCGGGTTTCCAGTCTGTGGCTCCGAGCGGCGGTGCCGGAGCCTCAGGAGGGGCAGGCTCTGCGGCTGCCCTGGGCCCGGGCGGGACTCCGGGGCCCCCTGTGCGAATGGGCCCGGCGCCGGGTCAAGGGCTGTACCGCTCCCCGATGCCCGGAGCGGCCTATCCGGTGAGCGGGGCAGGAGGGGAGCATGGGCCGGGGGCGGGGCCGAGCAGGACCCTGGGAGTGACAGCGGTGGGGGGAGAAGTAGGAGGGACTCCCATGGGAGGGGTTTGAGTCCCGAGTGTGGGGGTGGGGGAAGCGGTGAGAAGGGAGGGCGGGAGGGGAAATAGTTAGCACCCCCACCTGCTCCTAACGGCATTGTTTCCGTGGGGTGGCAGGGTATAAAACCAGGGTGGACGAAGTGAGGCTAAAGGTGGGCAGATGGCGGTTGAGTGCAAAAGGGCTTGGGGTAGCTCCAGTGCCCAGAGGAACACACAGAAGTTAGCTGGTAAATTGAGGTCAGTTTTCAAGGAGATAGTAGCTGGCAGTACTACCTGAATAGATGAGACGTCCAATGTGTCAGATACAAAGCAGACTAGGGAGAATTGGAGTATAATCTGATTCTTAGCTTTGGGGCTGTATTCTCTTAAAAGAGTCAAGACTGGAGCAGAGAAAGCTCCATTTATATTTCAATGAGGCAGAGGGCTCTCCTCCCATTGTGCTCCACTGCCCCGCCCCCCAGCCTTGATTCATTCAAAGAATTCAAGAATCCCCCACTTGTCCTTTCTTGGTGGGTTAGTAAGGGAAACCATGACATCTCTGGGTCCTCTCCCCTCTGTAGAGACCAGGTATGCTGCCAGGTAGCCGAATAACACCTCAGGGACCTTCCATGGGACCCCCTGGTTATGGGGGGAACCCTTCAGTCCGACCTGGCCTGGCTCAGTCAGGGATGGACCAGTCCCGCAAGAGACCTGCGCCTCAGCAGATCCAGCAAGTCCAGCAGCAGGCGGTCCAAAATAGAAACCACAAGTAAGATGACCCTGGGGGCGGAGGGAATGGGGAGAAGGGAGGAAGGGAGAGTGGGAGGGGCCTGTGAGAACTCAGGTGGTGGGAGTATCTGCACCAAGAAGTGGTGGTGCTGTGTCAGCAGATGGTCCTTATTCTTGAGAATGCCTCATGGTGGTTGGGGGGTTTGGGTATATCTTTGATTTGAGAGAAGCTTTATATTCCCTTCACTTTACTATAAATGGAGGTGCTGACAGCCTGTCTTCGTGTTCTGGCTGGTTCCATCCCAACCTGATAACAGTATTTATTTTGAATAGTGCAAAGAAAAAGAAGATGGCTGACAAAATTCTACCTCAAAGGGTGAGTCTATGCTATGGGTCTTCCCGAGGATGAGGTGAGTTTGAGAATAGAGATGGCTAGCTCTGTGTCTCCATATCTTTCTGTTCCTAAGATTCGTGAACTGGTACCAGAATCCCAGGCCTATATGGATCTCTTGGCTTTTGAAAGGAAACTGGACCAGACAATCATGAGGAAACGGCTAGATATCCAGGAGGCCTTGAAACGTCCCATCAAGGTAATGCAGGAGCGCACTAGGCAGAGAGCCAGAGGAGAGGACTTGGGAACCTTCAGTAGGCTTAGGATGAGGAATCAAAGGCACAGCACAGCTCTCTGGCATTTAAATTCTATCTTTCCCTTCCACCTATGAACTGAGAATTACGTGAGAAGTATAAGAACAAAACAGCAAAGAGGGAGGGGCTTTTGATATCTCTTGCACCAGAAATACGAGGGCTCTCCAGAAAAAAATCCGGCTGTAAATGCCTCTATTTTTTTTTTTTTTTTAATATTTTTATTTATTTATTTATTTATTTATTTTGGACAGAGAGAGAGATAGAGAGATATAGAGATACAGAGAGAGAACTGAACTGGGGGAGCTCCCAGTTCAACATATGGTTCCACACGGGCTGGGGCCGGGATTCGATCCTCGGTCCCCGGTGCTACAAAGTGAGCGCTTAACCCACTGAGCCATCCGACTTCCCCAATGCCTCTATTTTTAATGTTACTTGGCTGGATACCTTCTGGCCAACCCTCGTATACCCTGTCTGTATTTTTGCTATAACTGTTCTACCCACCTTGGGAACCTGGCGCCTTGCCTGACTTTGCCCACCTGGCATCAGTGTATGCATTCAGGCCAATGACCTGTACTCCTCTTGAAGGTGGGATCTTCATCTACTCACCCCAGGGACTGGATACAACAGTAAGCCAGTCTGTTAGGAGTAATTTGGGGGCTTGGGGAGACCCTGTCTTCAACATCAAAAAACTGAAGCCGCACCATCAATCCTGTTTCTGCCTTCCTCAGCAAAAACGGAAGCTGCGAATTTTCATTTCTAACACTTTCAATCCGGCTAAGTCAGATGCCGAGGATGGAGAAGGCACAGTGGCTTCCTGGGAGCTTCGAGTGGAAGGACGGCTCCTAGAGGATGTGAGTTCAAGGTCCATTGTGGTCAGTCGGCATGTAGGGTGGGAGCTGCTGGGAACAAGCAGTGCTGTCTGGTTAGCAAGAAGCCTGACTGGTACTCTCAGCTACTATTGGGAATAGCAGGGAGACGGTCACTGTACTCCCTGTGTTAAAAGACAGTGGTTCTTTGTGTTGGTTCCCACAGCTTGGCCCTCACTGTGGTATCATTGAGAACCATATTGTCCTAGGATTTGATTTGTTTACTGTTCTGATGCTGCTGGCCATTGAATTTAGTAGTATGTGCAGGTTGTGTGTGTGTGTGTGTGTGTGTGTGTGTGTGTAAAATCAAGTGAGTTTGCACTTACCTTTGGAGGCCATGCTTTCCTCTCTTGCGTTCTTGAGGTCTTCAATTCCCATTGTAGCACCTTTATCTTCCCAACTTTCACTGGAGACATCTCACAGTTTAAGTGGAATATATTTATCTGACAGGCCCTTTGTTGCTTCATGAGGAGCATTAGCTGACAGGTGAGAGCCCCCAAACTTCCCACCTCAGAAACTCCTTGGGGAAGGTCACTTTGCCCTTACACACTCTGGCTCTCTTTTTAGCTATTCACAGGCAAGCTAATTTGAATGCAGTTTTTCAGGAGAACCAGGGCTCAGTGTCAGAGTCACCTCCTTCTCTATGTAGGTTCAGTCCATGCACTGGTGGTGTCATTCTATCCCAATAAAGCTGTTTTTGTTCTGGCTGCTTATTGCCTGTGATTCATTTCCCCTCTAAAATCAGACTGTTCTCTGTTCAAACTCGCTTTGTTATGTGTAATGGTTTGGCTTAACTTGCCTCATTTCCTTTGGGGAAATGAGGTGGGTAGTTCAGTGACTCTCTACATATTTATACATATTATAGGCTGTTTCTTCAGGGCACTGTTGCTACCATGGCTTGTTTAATACCCACAGACACCTACTTTGCTATCTCCTAAGAGATAGTCAAAAGACATTTTTGAGTTGTTTCCCATTGCTGTTGTGGATTCCTTTTTTATGGGACTTTGTCTTGGGGAAATCTCTTCTGTGCTTTTCTAACATGACCTCTTCTTTCTCTCCTCTAGTCAGCCTTGTCCAAATATGATGCCACCAAACAAAAGAGAAAGTTCTCTTCCTTTTTTAAGTCCTTGGTGATCGAACTGGATAAAGATCTGTATGGGCCAGACAACCATCTGGTAGAAGTGAGTAGTTCTGCCTTCTAGACTTTGACTCTGACTGAAGGATGAGGGACTTAGGAGCCAAACTTTAGGGTAGGGGGAGGTATAAGGAGAGTTACCCCAGGTGTGCAGTACCACCATCATAGTTTGCACATTGACCTCCAGGTGGCACTAGCTGTTTAGTTCTGGTACTATTTGGACCCAAGAGCTGTTGCAGTCTAACTTGTACCTTTTGAATGTTACTATTCTGATTACTGCTCTTGCTTTGAAGGGAAGTTATAATGGAGGCCTCTTATACATACCCTGCCATCTTTGCATCTTGCTTATTAATAATGGGGAGATATAGTTATTTGCACACCACTCATAGTTTTTCCTGGTATCAAGTGCTGTAATTAAGGAGGTTAACTGATACAGTTTTAATTCTTGTCAAGGGGATCTGAGACGTCCTTTTGGTCTCTGCTGTTTAGATTTACATTCCAAATCATGACCTTAGGCAAGTTACTTCACTCTTCTAAGCATTAGTTTTCTCATCTGTAAAATAGTTTTAATCATGCCTATCTCATATGGATATTGTGGGAATTAATGAGATAATCCAAGTAAATGTCTTAGAATACTCTCATACAGAGTAAATATTCAATAAATTATAGGTGCATTATTTTACTATGCACATGTATATTTGTTGTGTGGATAAAATCATCACTGGAAATTCAGGCTAATTTAAATGTGAGCCTGAACAAGCAGAATTAAAATGCTGAACTACTTAACATGGACAATAATCCTAAAGCCATATGCACTTTTAAAAAATGTCCCATGCTATTCTATTACTCTTCTCCAATAGCCTCAGTAATCAAAGTTAAATATTCAGTCATTACAGAAGCTCTTCCCTCCCGCCCCAGTTCTTCCTCTGGGAGAGCACTCCCTGACATCTCCCTCTCTATAGTGGCACAGGACCGCCACTACCCAGGAGACGGATGGCTTCCAGGTGAAAAGGCCAGGAGATGTGAATGTACGGTGTACTGTCCTACTGATGCTGGATTACCAGGTATTCTGTGGTGATGTGACAGTGGGTCTAGCTTTCACAGCTACATCCCACTAGCAGTCTGACATTTAAAAGTTTAAGTCTAGCTGTGGTTAATTTGTCACCAGACTTTAAGCTCCTTAAATATAGTAATAGGGTCTTAGTCATTTCTGAGTTCCTCCTAGTGTTTTTTTCTGTCCCAGAAAAAGCTTGTTGAATGAGTTGAGTATATGGTCACACCAAGCACCCCAGAGTGATTATAGACCCAGCTCACTAGCTTCATCTTTATATTATTTCTCGGCAGCCTCCCCAATTTAAATTAGACCCTCGCCTGGCTCGGCTCTTGGGCATCCACACCCAGACTCGTCCAGTGATCATTCAAGCACTATGGCAATATATTAAGACACATAAGCTCCAGGACCCTCATGAACGGGAGTTTGTCATCTGTGACAAGTACCTCCAACAGGTAAAGAAAGGACCCATTCTTTTGCTCGAGTCCACTGGAGTACTAGATGTGCCCCAAAATGCCATCTTCTTAACTGCTTCTCCTTATTCCCACAGATCTTTGAGTCTCAACGTATGAAGTTCTCCGAGATCCCTCAACGGCTCCACGCCTTGCTTATGCCACCAGAGCCCATCATCATTAATCATGTTATCAGGTCAGCATGTGTGTGGGACATAATTGTGTACTAGAGCGGATTTGTACCAGCTTACATAAGCCAATTGTCAAATTTTCAGGAATTTTGCAAGCAGGTTGTTAAATGCTGCTTTTAATTAAAGTTGTTATACAAACTTACAATTAAATGTATTATGTTTAAAATGGCAGTAATATATACTCAGAAACTCAGCATTTTCTTATTTGTATTTTTGAGGTTACTTACACCTATTTTGTCTGTATAATGGAAGTACTACATAATATGGAACTGCACATCTCTTCCCAATTCTTTGATCAGTGATATAATTTTAGCAGATTGAAATCAACCATGTTGGGACTATTTAAACCATTGAAAATTGACAAATGCTACAAATCAGGGGTTTTATTTTTCCTCTCCTTTTGGAGAATCAATTGTTAGACATTTACTAGCTCATCACTGATGGGCTACCATCTCTTTTCTCTGGACAGTAGAACATTCCAGTCTGAGAGCCCAACTCCGTTACCTCCACCCATATATTTTTTTTTTTTTTTAATTTTTTTTTTTTTGACAGAGAGAGAGAGAGAGATACAGAGACAGAGAGAGAACTGAACTGGGGGAGCTCACAGTTCAGCATATGGTTCCGCACGGGCCAGGGTCGGGATTCGATCCCTGGTCCCCAGCGCTGCAAAGTGAGCGCTTAACCCACTGAGCCATCCCGGCTTCCCCTCCACCCATATTTTTGTTCAGAGGATGGATGAGCAAGTATCTCTAAGCAGATACATAGTGAAGGAAGACACTTCCTCCTCAAAACAGCATGTCCCTATGGTTGGTTATAGTCTCTTTGCCTTCTTCCTTTTACTCCATCCATATTGCAATTAAGTTCTTCCTTTCTTTAGACCCTGAACCATCACTCAGCCAGTAATAACTCCTGTAACCTTTACATTGAATTAGTAGAAGCTGGTCTGCCTTGTATTCCTGTCCTTTAAGTCAGGGCACATTTTATTTTGTGTGGTGTATGTTTTAATTTATTTTCAGAGTCAATTTTAGCTTAACAGGGAGAAAGATACATAAAATACTATCGAACTGTTTTTCTTTGGGGAGGGAGAAACTTTTCCCTTGTTATCTTTTGTGCCACTTGAATTTTTACCATTGTGTTTTTTTGAAAAATCAACTTTATTATTGAGGTTTATATATAATAAATCACACCTGTTTAAAATAGTTTGATGACTTTTGGCAAATAAATATACCATGTAGCTACCACCACAAGAAAGGTACATTTGTCACACCCAAAAGTTCTTTTGTGCTCTTTTGCAGTCAACTCCTTTTCCTTCATTCTTGGACCATCTTTGTGACCCTGTGTAATTAGGTCTTAGTGGACAAACCCTTTACCAGGCCCCTTTGCTTTCCTCCCCAGTGTTGATCCAAATGATCAGAAAAAGACGGCTTGTTATGACATTGATGTGGAAGTGGATGATACTTTGAAGACCCAGATGAATTCTTTTCTGCTGTCCACTGCCAGCCAGCAGGAGATTGCTACTCTAGACAACAAGGTAGGTGCCTCTGCCTTGCGTAGTTTGGGTGCCACCAGACCTTTATCACAGCTGCTAGGCTGCTTTCTGAGTCTTGGTATTTGTTTAGAATATATATATATATATATATATATATATATTTTTTTTTTAAATTGTTTTTGGCAGACAGAGAGAGAGATACGGAGACAGAGAGAGAACTGAACTGGGGGAACTCCCCAGTTCAGCACATGGGTCCACACGGGCCAGGGCTGGGATTCGATCCTCAGTCCCCGGTGCTGCAAAGAGTGCTTAACCCACTGAGCCATCCCGGCTTCCCCTGTTTAGAATATATTGACACCCAATATATGCCAGTGCTGGTTGGAGCCAGATGTACATGAATTCTGATTTTTGCTATTCCTTTTAATAACTTTGACCCTCAATTTCTGAGCTATGAAAGAAAGATCATATTTATAAGGTTGCTGTGAGAATTAAATGAGACAGTGTATATAAAGATAGACATTTTGTCTGGCACATAAAAACAAATGGTAACTGTACCTACTGTTGTATCTTATTGTCCCTACAAGTAAATATCTTATTGTCCCTACAAGTAAAGCCAAAAATAGAACAGAGGCTTTCTTGAAAGAGTTAATGCCTCAGCTAAATCTTGAAGGATATAGAGTTGGAGTTAACAAAAAGGGAGAGAGGAGACTGGTGCTTAGGAGTGTGGGAAGCAGAGGACATCCCAGAAGGAGGTAAGAATGTATGTAAAGGTCTAAAGATGAGAGAACCTGGCATATTCAAGAATTGCAAGCCATTTAGTGGCTAGATTCAGCACAGAGTGCCCAGGATGGGACATTTTGGGAAAGGAAACTGGATAGGAAAACAGGAACCTAATTGTGAAGCAGTTTTAATGCAGGGAACACCTGTTAATACTTTGTCCTGAATACTGGAGGAGCTGATGCTGTTTGCATTTTAAAGGATCACTGGCAGGAAGGTGGAGAGCGAAATGTAAAAGAGGTAGCTCTGGTGGGAGGAAGCCCAGTTAGGCTGGTTCAGTAATGCATGTGAGATATGTGGAAGGCCTAAACTTTCGGTAAAACTCCCTGGTTTCCAGTGCAGGTAGGTAGTGGTATTCACTCAGATTGAGAACAGGAGGAGAAGAAAGTGTTGGGAAAAGGTGAGAAGCAAGTGTTGGGAAAAGGTAGTGGATTTTGTTTTAGAGAGTTGAAAGTGTATGGAGATGTCAAGCAGTTGTATTGGTTAGAATTTAAGAAATAGACTCTGGTTTGCAGATTGGGGTCTCATTACCCTATCAGTAGTTAATAGAAGACATAGATAAGATTGCCAGGAGGAGTTCAGAGAATGAGAAAAGGACAGAAAAAACCCCACAAGACTAGGTTTTGAGACAGCCTCTTTATCACTTCTTTTCTACTTCAGAGTGTTTTGTAACCCATTTGTGCTTTGAATTAAGTATTCACCATATAGCTTCATCCAGAACGGACACTGGAGACGAAAAGAAAAACTTACACATGGCATATATAGAGTCACAGTGCAAATTACCTGCTGAAAGAATGCTGAATGGTGGAGCACTTGGAGCTCTGGGCAGTAGTGTCATTTCTGGGCAGCACTCTACCTAGGTTGGGATTGGCACATGGAGCTGTCAGTCAGGCACTGACTGCCATGTAACTTTGCATTTCCCCAGTTTGAAAATGCTATGAGCTTCCTTCTTCCTTTCAGATTCATGAGACAATAGAAACTATCAATCAGCTGAAGACCCAGAGGGAGTTCATGCTGAGCTTTGCCAGAGACCCTCAGGGTTTCATTAATGACTGGCTTCAGTCCCAATGCCGGGACCTCAAGGTAAAGAGCCTTACCTAGGAAAGTGGCAGAAGGAGTGAAGCATACATTTAGGTCAGTGAAGCATACATTTGCTTTATTTCTATGGCAAATGGAGGTGGAACCATCAAATATTTATCTAGCACTTGCTGTGCTGTCACTGTGTACCATATTGTAGGGCAAGCTTGTTCAACCCTTGGCCTGCGGGCTGCATGCAGCCCAGGACAGCTTTGAATGCAGCCCAACACTAATTCATAAATGTTCTTAAAACAGTATGAGATTTTTTGCATGGTTTTGGTTTGGTTTTTTTTTTTAGCTCATCAGCTATCATTAGTGTTAGTGTATTTTATGTGTGGCCCAAGATAGTTCTTCCAATGTGACCCAGGGAAACCAAAAGGTTAGACACTGCTGTTGTAGGGGATAGAGTGGAAAACTTTGAACTCTGCTTCGAAACAGCATGCATTTGGTTTTGGGGAACTAGGCTGATATGATTTTTAAATGTAAAACACACAATAGTGGAACTCACCAGTATCAATAAGATAATTGAAAGGAGAAGAAAGATTGATGAGACAAGGATAACTGGGGCAGGCTTCATGACGGATTTTGGATTTTGGGTGTTACCCATAGAGGGGAGCACCAGAAGCTCAGGCAAGGTAAGAATGAGCACAGAATGTGTGAAATGTGGCCTTAGTTCTCACCTATCCTATGGTGACTGTGGCTACAAATACAGAAGCTGAGCAGAGGAGCAAGGGGCAACAGGTGCCAGTAAGCATCAAGGCAATAACTTGTTGATAAAGGGATAGCTTTAGGTGTTGGATTACTTCATAGTTTGCTAGGGCTGCTGTAGTAAAGTACCACAAACAGTGGTATAAACAATAGAAATTTATTGTTTCACAGTTTTGGAGACTAGCAGTCTGAAATCTAGGTGTCCTTAGGGGTTTGTTCCTTCAGGGGGCTGAGGATCTATTCCAGGCCTCTCTCCTAGCTTGGGGTAGCCTCAGGCGTTCCTTAGTTCCAGATGGTGTTCTCCATTTGTCTTCACATGATCTTCCCTCTACATGTCTGCTGTGTCCGAGTTCCCCCTTTTTATAAGGATACCAGTTACACTGGATTAGGCCCACCCTAATTATCTCAGCTTGATCATTTTGAGAGAGCATTTCCAAATAAGGTCACATTCACAGGTACTGGGTGGTTATGATTTCAACATCTGTGAGGGATACAACTCAATCCATAACAGGAGTGAAGGAAAGAAACAGTCTGTTCTCCTCTCTTTACCCCTGCCATCTCCCTCAGACCATGACTGATGTGGTGGGTAACCCAGAGGAAGAGCGTCGAGCTGAGTTCTACTTCCAGCCTTGGGCTCAGGAGGCTGTGTGCCGATACTTCTACTCCAAGGTAGGCACCCGAGCTGCACAGGGGA
>PVKE010018552.1:0-29392 GCA_004027555.1 Craseonycteris thonglongyai | reverse complement strand
AATGAAACTATGTGGAAAAACCAATGATGTGCAACTATGGAGACTTCTGGGCCCTCCCCCTTCTCTGTCTCTGTCTTTGTATCTCTCTCTCTCTCTGTTAAAAACAATAAAAATAAATCTTTAAAAAGAAAGGGTTAGAGGGGCACGAAAGGGGACCAGGAAAAGGTGGATGGCCCTGGGCCTGGAGTTTCTAGCAGTTGGAGGGTTAACTTTCAGGATAGAGGGTGTGAGAAGGAGCCTGTTGGGACTGAACCAGTAAGAGGGTACCCATGGCATCAGCAAAGGAGTGAACAAGTGGGGTCAGAATGGAGATACCTGTGTGTGTGGGGGGGGGGGGGGGGACCACCTGATGTGAAAGATTTTTTTTTGACACCTGTGTTAAAACGCCTCCAGGGAGGGAGAATGGGTGCTGAGAAAGGAGCGAGCCCAGAGGCAGTGTTTAGGCAGCAGAGTCGTTGAAGCACTGCTCTGGAGGCTGCCTGTGGGCCCACCCAACTCCCCTGTAAATGCTGTGATCCTAGGCAAACAAGTGGGAATTCATTCCCAGGGACAGTGAGTATCTACCATGTGCCAGGAGCAAAAACAGCCCCTAAATTGTAGGATTGTGGGATCAGAGGAGCTCATAAAAACACTGAAGATGGTGCAGGCACCAAATAAAAGCCAGTAACTGTAAGCTGGTTTATTACTATCACATAGACACAAAGTGTCTCAAAGAACCCCCGGCAGCCCACACCACACAAGTTTCTAGCTCCTACTCCCCATCAAAACCCGCCAGGCCCTCAGGCAGGGGCTTCCCCCAGGCCAGCTCAGAGGACTGGGCCTAGGGACGCTGCTCTAAGAGGGTGTGCCCCTTGGGATGGGGAAGGGGAGGCTCCCTCCAAGGTTGGGGTGCCATGGGCTGCAGGAGCAGACACAGGTGAGGCTAGGACTCTTGACTGCTCAGATGTTCTGGTGGCTGTCCAGGCAGTCCCATGAGTCTCGCTGCATCTGGCTGTGGTGGAGGTAGGGATGACTTGAAGGCAGCAGTTGCTCTAATAGTAGAGTTCCTGGTCCCACCAGCCTGGGAGAGGGAGAGAAAAGGACTCAGTGCTGGGTATGTGGGGGTCGGGTCGGGCCAGGGACTCAGAGTTATGCATCAGTGGCGATTTGATTGCAGGTCAAGTGTTGAAGATCAAAGGTCTGGGCAAGTGCTCTGAGAACATTTCAGTCCCCACCCCCAGGATCCCAATCTCCACACTCACTCCCTGGGCAACAGCGAACTCCAAGTTTCCGGAGCTCATCATACACAAAGATGAGGAGGCCAAAGGGCATGGGGACCAGCCACCACTGGAACCTGAAGGCACAGAGGAGATGGCAAGGTGAAGGCCAACCCCAGAGCTGTGTCCACATGCCCACCCCTCTCCTCATACCTCATGACCCCTCACCGAATGGGCATGAAGTTAAAGATGTTAGGCATTCCGGGGCAATAGCACAGGAAGCAGCCAATGCAGATCTGGAACACAATGGCAATCACCAGGATCTTGTTCCTGCAGGTGGGACAGGATGGAACAGGCTCAGACTGCCAGGCTCAGGACAAAGACAGGCCACCAGGACTCGGGAGCCAGATGGAAATCAGAGCCCTGGGTCAGAGAGGGTCAGATGTCATCATCATCAGGGAGCTGTCCCAACATTGAACACCAGAGTGGCCCACACCTCTGCAGCAGTGGATGCTGGCCCTGTCAGCATCAGCCCTTCAGTCCATGAAGCATGGAGGGCCCAGCCGAGAGGTGGGAGCTACTGGCTGGCTGTCAGGAAGGAATGTTAGCACCTGGCACCAGCACATCTGCACATCCGGGGCTGGTGTTTGCTGGCTGAGTAAGCCCTGGTCAGGCCCTCGTGGGAGTTGGGACTAGGGCTTGGAGGGCCGGGTGGGGCAGGGCTGGGGCCAGCTGGGGACACCTGAAGAAGCCCTGCTGGAAAGTAGAGAGGCGCCGTGTCTTGCGGATGAGGACATCAGCGATCTGGCACATCTCGATACTGATGAAGAACACGGTGTAGCAGGTGTACTGCTGGTACAGACGCTGCCCAAATGTCTGTGGAGAGAAAGGGGTAGGGGGGAAACAAAGCAACCTGAGCTCAGAGCCTCTGCAGGCAGCTGGGCACTCGGGGCCTAGGGCCATGAACCCCTAAATGACTTTCCCCTCTATCAGAGGAAGGACACAGGATCCATCAGGTCTGCAGGACCCCACAGTGTGAGGCCCAGGAACCTTAGTCTAGCAGAGCTTGGATGTCAGTATGTGGGCAGATTGCTTCATAATGAAAGAAAGATGTAGAATTTCCTGGGCACCCAGAAGAAGGGACCCAAGAAAAAGGAATCGGAATCCTGAGGCAGGACTTATAAAGTCCTATGACTCCAGCTCAGGCAGATGGCAAAAATGAGTAAAGTGGACCAGGTGGGCCTTTGTGGGGGAAGGGCACTTAAAGGGGCAGTCACTATTCCGTCTATTTTTTCAATATAGATATTTTTAATACCAGTTAATTGTGTAGGGAACACCTCCTATGCTCCAGGTATCATGTGTTTCACATGTATTATCTCATTTAATCCTCCCAATATTCCTATAAGGTAGACTGGTGGTACCCAAACTTCAGCTTGCATCAGGACCCCAGAAGGGCTGGTTAAAACACAGATTTCTGGGCACCACCCCCAGTTTCTGACCCAGAGGTCTGGGGTAGGGGCTGAGAATTTGCATTTCAAATAAGTTCCCACGTGCTGCTGCTGCTGCTGCTCTGCGGGCCACACTGAACATCACGGAGTTAGACATCAGTGTTCTCTCCACTTTATAGGTGAGAAAACAGGCACAGTGAGGCAAAGCAACTTGCCCAGGGTCACACAGCAGTGAGGAGCATGGCGTGCTATGAATCCAAGGCAGGCTGACTCTAAGGTCTGCATACTTAACCACATGGGGGAATAGCCTGATCTGTAACTTCACAGGGCAAGCTAGAGCCAGGCCTAGCTTCTCTGTGCCCCCAACCTTCATTAAAGTTAGTCACACACTTGCAAATACGCTGTGTAAATGATGCAGGGAAAATAACTGAACAGGGGCCTGGCTTCACAGCGGAGATGGTCTGTTACTGTCAGGGCAGGGAGGGGACCCATCTGAAGCTGGGACCATCCAAAGCAGAAGGTTGGACCTCAAGATGGTAAGGGGAAAGGCCCTTACCCCAAACTGGCAGATGGTCTAGGTGTCTGGGATGCTCTGGCCGAGCTCAATCCCATGTGGACCACATGCTAAGTCGATGGCATTGGAAATGAGGGCGCTTTGGGACTCACCCACTCCTGGCCATAGCTGTCCTGCAGATCTTGTAGGTGGTGATTCTCCCATTGTGGCCGCAGCCCCACACATAGCAACGGGAACCAGCCCTCCTGGGCCATGGCCGTGAAGTAGTCAGCGAAGCCAGCAAATGACTGGATGGCACCTGGAGAGAGGTAGGAAGACAGAGATGGTGACACAGAGAGATAGGGACTCAGGGAGAGAGACAGGGACATGAAAAGACAGGGACAGATACACAGACATGGTCAGGGACACACACACAGAGACAGGGACACAGAAACAGTGATGCTGACAGACATGGAGAGACCCAGAGAGAGACAAGGACCCCAAGAGAGATTGATAAGAGCACAAGAAACAAGGCACAGAGGGAGATGAAGACACCCAGAGAACCCCAAAAAAAGGCAGGAGGAGGCAACAACCCAGAGACAGGGTCATGGAGAACAAGGCCAGGGACAGAGAAGAGGCACAAGGGACCACAGAGACAATCATGGGCTGATAAGGATTGAGAGAATGACAGAGACCCTGGATCAAATGCAGACACTGATATCCAGAACCGACCAGAGCCGCAGTTAGAGATCCCAAGGCAGGTGAGCAGCCCTGCTGGAGAGCCCTGGGCCTCCCGAACCCATGGGCACTCACCAATCTGGAAGTAGGAGTAGGCAGCCAGAGGCTCATTGACTAATCGGTCACGCTTTGGGTTCCGTGGACGTAGATGCATGATGTCACTCTCAGCCTTCTCATATGCCAAGGATACAGATGGAAACTGGCCAGGAGCAGAAGAAACCGGGGTTAAGGGTTTACCTGGGCCTCTGTCCCATACTTTCTGGAGCTCCTCTCTCCGCTGCAGGTGGGCCGGGATAGGACTGAGGTTAGGAGGCAGGACCTGCCGTGACCACACAGCCACAGCTGCCTGAACAGCCTGGGTCCAGCTGGTCCCTCTGAAGAGGTTGGCATGTCCACTTCTGTCCTGGTGTGCATCTCCATCAGAATATCGGCATTTATCTCCATTACTGCATGTTCTCTCCCTCTCTGTGTCTCCCCCCACTGTCTGCCCCTTCCTCCTCCTCTTTGTCTCTGTGCTTTTTCTCTTCAGTACTCAGCTCTTGGCATCTTTCCTTCTGTCCCTTACTCTGTCTCTTTGTCCCTGTCTCTGGTCTCTTTCTCCACAACTCCATCTCTGCTTTTGTGTCTGTGTCCCTTGTCTCTATTTCTGTGTCACTCTCTGTTTCTCTGAGTCCCTCCTCTGTGGCCTCTTCCCTATCCCCCACGCTCTCTGTGTGTGACTGACTAGACAGTGGCAGCACAGGGTACTGGTCAAGAGCACAGGCTCTGGACATCTGAATACCTGGGCGCAATTCCCAGCTGAGCCACTTAGCTGTGTAACCTGCGCTGAGCTGCTCCACCTGCCTATGCCTCAATTAGCTCATCAGTAAAATGGGTGATAAATAAAGCCCATGTCACGGAGAGGTTATGAGGACAAAATTAAGTAAACTAATGTGGGCCTGGCCCAGAGAAGGCACTACGTAAGCATTGCTGCATAAACATGCATCACGGCCACGCATCTGGCTGCACTGGTGGCTGTACCTGTGGCTCTTTTCCACCTGCCCACCTGGAGGTCTATCTGATGGTGTTTATTTTTCCATGTTGGTTGAAGGATGGATGTCTGCCTGTGATCCGAGTTTAGCCAGATGTCTGTGTCTATTAACATCTCTGTCTGAGTGCCCATATCTGAGCCATGTATGTCCATGGGCCCGCCCCCGCCTAGCTGTGTGTCCACCCACGTGTCCATGTCCATAGTTCTGTCTACCTGCCCGCTGCCTGCCTTTATGTGTCTCCACATCTGGCTGTCTTGTCTGTGTTGCTCTGTGCTCAAGAGTGTCCGTGTGGTATGCCCATGGTGTCTGTCCATGGGCATAGGTCTGTGGGCATGGGAGGGGGGACCTGGGGCCCTGCAGACTCACAATGTCAGTGCAGAGTTCTATGAAGAGGATGGTAATGCACCCGAGGGGCAGGGGCACACTGACGGTGATGTAAATGAGGTATGGCGTCAGTTCAGGGATGTTCTTGGTCAATGTGTAGGCAATGGACTTCTTCAGGTTGTCAAAGATCAGTCGGCCTAAGGGAGCACAGCAAACCCCTCAGGCTCCCCACAGCCCACTTCCTCCTGGGCCCACACTGCCTGCCCCCTCTCTGCCCCGACCCTGACCCTGCTCCACGCCCGTCACAATGGAGGCAAAGTTGTCATCCAGCAGGATCATGTCGGCTGCATTTTTGGCAGCATCTGAGCCGGCAATGCCCATGGCCACGCCAATGTCTGCCTTCTTCAAAGCTGGGGAGTCATTCACACCATCCCCTGTCACAGCCACAATGGCACCCTGCAGCAAGCGGGTACAGGTGGGCAGGTAATGAGAGGCCAGCCCAGGGCCAGCCCAGCCCATCTGCCCGCCTTCATCAGCAGGGTTGTACCAGTCGCTGGCAGCTCTCCACGATTACTAGCTTCTGCTGGGGACTGGTGCGAGCGAACACCATCTCAGGGTGGGTGCGCAACGCCTCGACCAGCTCTGATGGGTCCATGTCCTTTAGCTGCATGCCATTGATCACACAGGCACGGGCATCCCTGGGGAGGGAGGTGGGAGGGCATCGCTAGAGCCTCAGTCTGCACAGGCTGTGGGAAGAACCATGGGGAGGGCTGAAGGGGGCTTACTTCCGGTTAACCTGGTCCACAGGCATACGGAGACGGGCAGCAATGTCCTCCACTGTCTCACTGCCTTCTGAGATGATGCCCACACTGGCTGCAATGGCCTTGGCTGTGATGGGGTGGTCACCTGTCACCATGATCACCTGTAGGGAGGACCAGCAGATCTTTGACCCCTTCAGATCAGCCTAATCTCCCTGTTTTCCCTAGTGGACATCTGCAGATACACTTATTCATTAATTCAACTAATTGTGACCACCCACTATGTGCCTGGGAAACAGCTAGGATAAAACAGACAAAAATCCCTGTCCTCACGGAGCTGACATTCTGGTATGGGAGACAGACAATTTCTTTCAAGAAGGGAGGGGGAATCTTTTAACCAAGTAAAGGAGATGGCAAGTGTTGGGTGGAAAACGTGGTGGTTCAACTTTAAATGTGACCAGGAAAAGCCTCGTTGAGAAGGTGACATTTGAACAAGATGAGAACTGGCCACATGAAAATCTGGGGAAAGAGTGTTCCTGGCAGGGGGAATAGCCAATGCAAAATGAGAGCAGTGAGAGCAAGCCCACCCTGTTGGAGGAACAGCAGGCAGGCCAATGTGACTGGAGAGGGGTGAACAAGAGGTAGAGGGCTGAGGAATGAATGAGTTTAGAAAGATAACAGTGCCCAGAAGTTATGAGGCCTTGCAGACCTTGGGAACGATTTGGGGGATGCCTGCACAGCATTGGCTCCCCCACCCTTGATTTATCTTTGGGTACCCACGCCTCCCTTCAGGTTGAAGTTGAGGTCCCTGACCAAGATTGGGCAAGTAGCCCAGACCTAGCCAACCAAGAGATTCCACCCCCAGCCACAGTGACTGGTTCAGGGATGAACATGTGACCCAATCTAGTGCAACTGCAGAAGAGGCACTCTTTTTCTGTGTGGTGGCTAAACAGGTAAGTTAGAACTGCTGGGGGCTGGTCATCTTTATCCACCAAAATGAAGGGGCTGCTTGAGAATACAGCCAGCTGAGAGAAAAGCAGAGCTGAGACATGAAGAAAGGCAAATTCCTAATGACACTGACCACTTGGATCCAGCTATATCTGACGCTTCATTCCCCGGACCTTTTCAGTTTCATGGACCAGTACATTCCCTTTTTGGTTTGAGCTATTTTCAGGTGTCACAGGTTCCTCATCCCCGCATACTGTCATCCTCTGTTCTCGCCCCTGCTTGGTCCTTTCCCTAGTGGCATACCCGGATGCCTGCCGTGCGGCACTTGAGCACAGCATCAGGGACGGTGGCCCGGGGTGGGTCTATCATAGATACAAGTCCCGCAAAGCACAGGCCGCTAGTTGGAAAGTTCATGGCCTCCACGTCGAAGGTATAGCCAGGCGGGTAGTCCTTCTCATTCAGGTAGAGCTGGCAGAAGCCTGACCAGAAAACAGGGAAGTCAGAGAAAAGCCCTGGGAGGACATTTCCCTATCAAAGCCAGGTAATAAGTAAAATAGCCGGGCCCCTTGCACCAAGCACCTAAATAGATGCCTGGCCCTGTGCTGAATCCTCATTCACGTTATTTGAATCCATTCTCACAACTACTCTCTGAGGCTATTAGCATCCTCATCTTGTAGATGAAGAAATAGAGGCTTAGAGAGGGGACAATTCTTGCCAGTGGTCACACAGCAAGTAAAATGAAACATCCAGAATTGGATAACATGTCTGTGCCTTCTAGGATTGAAGCAGGTGTTAGGGAAGTTTAAGGAGTCTGGTCAAAAACTGGGGGAAGTCGGAGGTAAGGACAAAGATTGGGGAAAGTCTTGAGTTTAGGCGGGGACTTGGGAAGTTCAAAGGGTCATGAGGACTCTGAAAAGTGGAGGGAAAGCAAAGGCAGGCCATCAGTTGGGACAAGAGCTGGGAAAACCAAGAGGTCAAAGGTCAGGTCAGGATAGGAAAGGTACAGGTGAGTACAGGTCAGAGGGGCTGGGTCAAGGTAGGAACTGAGGATAGACAGGTATCAGGAATGAGACAGGGAAAGGCAAAGGTATGTGCATTGGGGCAGGTCAGCTGTCACCCAGAGATGGGAAAGGTCAGGGTCAGGACTGTCCCGGGAAGACTGAGGTGGGTCTATGCTAGTTCCTCCTTGCAGGCTGGTTTACCCCCTTCCCTGCCCCGGGGGTCTCACCTAGCACGCGTTCGCCCAGACCTCCCAGGCTGAGATAGGCAGTCTGGAAGGCCTCACGCCATTGCTCATCCAGCGGCAGCTCCTGGCCCTTGATGAGGATGGAGCTACAGCGCTCCAGCACGCGCTCGGGGGCGCCCTTCATCACCAGCACGTGCCGCGGGTCCCGCGGGTCCTCCAGTGTGTGAATGGACAGCTGTGGGCGGAGTGGGGGACGGTGTTGTGGGCGAGATCACGGGGAGGGGGCGTTGCTTCCCGAAGAGATTGGGAGGGAAAGGTAGGAGCTGGGCAGGTCCTCGCTAGAGGCCGAGGTTTGGGGCAGGGCGAGGGGTGTAGTTAGAGGCCAGGGAGCAGGGAGCGGGCCGCATTACCGTCCCGAGTCGGGCCGGAGGGGATTTTGATTGCGAGCTACCACCCACAAAAGGCCTGAGAGCCTGGGCTATGTGGCTGCGGGAAAGGCCTGGCCATAGGTGGGCTTTGGCTGTAGACCAGACCTGAGATGTGGGTGGGGTTTGGCTATGGAGTGGGAGGAGACTGAGGGAAATCCCGCGGTAGGCCAGCCCTGGATTTGATTGAGCCCGCAGTGGGCGGGGCTTTCCGTGGGCGGGGCTTGCGGTGGGCGGGACTGGGCGGTGGGCGCGGCGGGGCGCGGCGGGGCGCGGCGGGCGCACACCTGGAATTTGTTGGTGGAGTTGAAGGGGATCTCGCAGACTTTGGGGAAGCGCTCGCGATAGCCCATGGCGTTGCCCAGCGTCAGCTCCGAGAACTTAAGCAGCGCTGTCTCGGACGCGTCCCCGATCACGATTCGCTGGGAGCGGGGGCGAGTGTCAGGGGCGAACCGGGCTGCACCAGGCTCCCGGTATCCCCTGAGTACCCCCAGCTCTCACCTTGGGCACCGGCACAGCATCCTGGCCCGACTTGAAGGCAGCACGGTTGCATAGGGTGAGCACTCGGCACAGAGCCCTCCATGTCTCCGAGGACTGGTCAAATGTCTGCCCTGGAGGCCAGGCGTCCAGGCTGGGGCCGCGAGGGAACTCCGCTCGGGCACCAGACCCAGAGCGGCGGCTCTCCCACACCAGAACCAACCTCCTAGATTCAGGACAGGATCACCTGCCCAGATCTGGGTGGGACCCAAACCCCTCCTCATACCCTGGGACAGGAGCATTCTCTCCAGACCCAGCATCTAGTCTCCTATGAGAGTCCAGGGAGACTCCATACCAGGTCCCTTCACAATCCTGGAGCTTAGCCCCCTCTCTGGACCCTGGACCCTGGACCCGGCCCTCTTCCCGGTCAGAATGGTGCCAGGCTCCCTTCAGTAGCCTCAGAGCTCCCATCTAGGCCTGCCAGATCCTGCCCCAGCCCCTGGCCCCTCCCACTCCCACACCTGACTGGTCTTCCGTAGTGTCAGCTGAGTGGATGTGGTTGTCGAACCACAGATGGGACACCGTCATGCGGTTCTGAGTGAGGGTCCCCGTCTTGTCAGAGCAGATCACAGACGTGGAGCCCAGGGTCTCCACCGCTTCCAGGTTCTTGACCACACAGTTCTTGCTGGCCAGCCGCTTGGCTGTCAGGGACAGGCAGACCTGAAGGAAGGGTGAAGAACGCTGACACAGGCACCAGCCATGTCCTCCCACTTCCTGCCTCTCACAGCGACAGCAGTCTACCTCAGCCACAGTACTGAGTATGCAGCATTCCTCCACAAAACCCCGGCTTGTCCTTGTCTCCACACTCCCATGCAGCCCTGGCTTTCTACTTGGAATGCCTCCCCAATCTGCCCAGATACATTAGCCAGGCCCCTCTGTAAGCTGCCCTCGCTGAGGTCTGTCAGTTCTCGTAACACAAAATGGGAGAACGGACGTTCCCTCAGCCTCCGCTGAGCTGACTGTGGAAGGCTGCCTACACCAGACCTCAGCCTCCGCCAGGCAAGGACCCATCTGTTCACCTCTGTGTCCTCAGTGTGTGACACAGGACAAGACGCAGAGCAGCCTC
The DNA here is from genome assembly GCA_004027555.1 of Craseonycteris thonglongyai. NCBI lineage: Eukaryota > Metazoa > Chordata > Mammalia > Chiroptera > Craseonycteridae > Craseonycteris > Craseonycteris thonglongyai. Next base: position 19,242 of record PVKE010018552.1, on the reverse strand, counting down.
AGCGAGTGCTTGCTGGGTGGATGGATAGGTGGAGAGATGGGGGGGTGGGAGGGTGGAACGATGGATGATGAGAAAGCAGGTGGGAAGATGGGAAGTGAACGGATAGATGGACAGATAGGGAGATGGTGGAGATCAGCCTGTGTGGATGGACAGATGCACAGCCCTCTCGGCTCTCTGCACCCCTCTGCTGCCTCCCCCACTCACCGTGACAGTGGCCAGCAGCCCCTCGGGGACATAGGCTACCACGATGGCCATGAAGAAGACCATAGCCCGCAGGAAGGTGTAGCCGATGCACATGGCCACCACAAAGAACGTGGCACCAAAGAGGATGGCCAGGCCTGCGATGATGTCCACGAAATGCTCAATCTCGATGGCAATGGGTGTTTTCTCGTTCTCTACTCCAGATGCCAGCGACGCAATGCGCCCGATGATGGTGCGGTCGCCTGTGCTCACCACCAGGCCCTGGGCTGTGCCTGCCGGGGGGCCGAGAGGGGGACTCAGGACCCGGCTGGCAGCAGCGGGGCAGGTACCGCGGTGTGAACTGAAGGAGGGGGCCCAGGAAGGCAGTGCAAGCAGTGTGACCTTGGAAGAGGACAGCAGTAGTGGGAGCTAGAGCAGTCGTGTGACCCAAAGAGGCGGCAGTCGTTGGATGTGGGGAGGCAGTGTGTCTCAGAATGGGGCAGAGGAGGGCAGTGGTGGCAGTAATGGGGAATACGCAGGCAGTGTGGTCAGCGGGGCGGGCAGGCTGGGACCTCACAGACCCTCAAGGCACATGGTGGAGAAGAAGGCGATGTTGCGGGTCTCCAGGGGGCTCTCGTGTGTGCACTCAGGCGAGCGGGTCTGTGGCTCTGACTCTCCAGTCAGCGAGGAGTTGTCCACCTTGCAGCCCTGGGCCTGGAGTATGCGGATGTCGGCTGGCACTCGGTCCCCACCTTTCATCTCCACCAGGTCACCCACCACGAGCTGATCTGCATTGATCTGGAACTTGTCCCCATCTCGGATCACAGTTGCTTGCTGTGGGGGCAGGGGCACAGAGTTCAGGTGGGCCGTGGGTGTGGGTGGAAGTGCAATGGGGATGTGGGGAGCTGAACAAGGAGCACCTAAGGGCCTGTGGGGAGAGCTGGAGGCCAAGGACAAAGGCAGGCAGGGCCGATGGGAGGGAGCCGCCCACATGCCAGGAGCCTGCCTGAACTGGTTTAATCTCTGGAACCTGGTGGCTGGAGGCTGGGGGACCCACCTGGGGCACAAGGTTCTTAAAGCTGGCGATGATGTTGGTGCTCTTAAATTCCTGATAGTAGCCGAAGCAGCCAGTGACCACAACGACAGCGATGAGGGCCACTGCCAGGTACAGCTGGGGGAGAAGGAGAGGAGCTGACAGGAGTCAGGGCTGGAAGCTCCCTGCAGGAGGCCACCCGCCTGCTCCCTGCCCCCCTGCTGTTCTTGGGGTCACTTGTGCTGTGGTTTTCCCCACTCTAAGAAACGTCATGCACTATTTTCTGTGGCCTTCATCCCCTGTCCCCAAATTCTTCATATCCCACATATCCCTGTATTTTCAGTGTCTTGTGTCCCTCTGTCCCTGTATCCCATATTCTCTGGCACTTGAATCCTAGGTCCCCCACATGGCCATGTCCCATGACTTGTGCCCCATGTCCCCAGTACCCTGTGACTTGTGCACCTTGGCTATGTGTTCCCTTTTCCTGTGTCCTCCAAGTCTTGCATTCCCCATGTCCACTGCCATGTGTCTCCTCATGTTCCCATGTCCTATATTCCCTGTGCTCCAAGTTTCACATTCTGTATTTTCATAATCTGCATGCCATCCAGTGTTCACTATGCCCAATGATACCTGTGTCCTCATGTCCCCATTTCTACATATCTGTGTGCTGTCCATCTTATTATGCTTCATATTCTGTGAACTCCATGATCAGTATCCCATATTCCAAATTCCAAGACTATGTACAGTGTCTCCCATGTCTAAGCACCTCTGAGTTCCCATCCTATGTCATATTCAATGTCACTCATCCCTCAGTCCCCAAGTCCCCATGTCCCTTGTTCTTACCCATCTATATCCAATGTCCCCTCATCCCACATCTTGATATTCGGTGTCTCTGTGCTTCCATGTCTAATGTCTTATGTCTCTCCATGTGCTGTGTCCTGGTTTTGTGTCCCTTATGTCCCTATGTGTATGGTATGTGAGTCCCAATGTCCCCTGTGCCCTCTGTCCTTGATCTGTTCCATGCCCTGTGTTTCCTAAGTCCCATATCTTACATATTGCATTCTTTGTCTTTGTATCTCCACCTATGTCCTTCATTTCTGAGACACTTTCTCCCATGTCACCTGTGACCTTGGGTCTGTTCCTTAGCTGAAAGTCCTGCATCCCTCCCACCATGACCATGTCTTAAAACTGCATTTCCATGTCTCTGAATCCCCACCCTTTGTCCTTTGTGTCCTGAGTTCCATGCTTAGTGTCCTCTAGGTCCCTGTGTCCCATATCTGCCACCGCCCCTCCCCCCCAGCACCCGCAACTCACATTGTCATCAGTGGTGAGGTCACCTTCACTGGCCTGAATACCAAAGGCAATGAGGCAGATGGCAGCAGCTACCCACATGAGGCATTGCAGACCACCTGCCAGCTGCCGTGCGAACTTGACATACTCCGGGGTTCCCTTTGGTGGCCGCAGCGCGTTGGGCCCATCACGCAGCAGCAGCTCTGCTGCCAGGCTGGCAGACAGACCCTGGGGACACGGTGGGGTGGGGGATGTCTGCTAAGGGCTTTTTTCTCCCCATACACGAAGCATATGGGGCAGCCCCAGCACAGTCACTCCTCCCTCAACGACAGCCATGACAGTGACTATTGTGAGCATCCTTTCCCTCCAGGTGTGGCACATGCAATATGGCCTAAAAATAGACACTCTGCAGCCACCCTATCTAGTTCTGAGTCCTGATTCTCTCAGGACTCTTTCTAGCTTGGGGACCATGAGCAAGTGACTTCACCCCTTCATGCCTCCATTTTCTCATCTGTAAAGCAGAGTAATAACAGTAATCGCCTCAAAGGCTTGTTGTGAGGTTAAATGCGTTAAACATTAAAGCCCGAAGGGGGGTGGCTTTTCTGTTTCTCCTTCCCCTCTTTCCCTCTCTCCATCTCCCGCCACCCCACTGTCTGTCTTTCACCTCTTTGGTTCTTACTCCCTGTTTGTTCCTGTCACTTCGCCTTTCCCTCCGTTGTGTGTCTCTCATGTTTCCTTCTCTATCTTCCTGTTGTTTCTGCTTGTTTCTGTCTTGCCAATTTCTCTCTCTCTCTCTCTCTCTCTCTGTCTGTTTGGCCCTTTCCCTCTAACGCATTTTCCCTTTTTCCTCCCTCTCCCCGTCTCCCCCTCCTCTGCACCCACTCCTCCCTGTGCCCCCAGCTCACCTTGGTCACACTGGTCTGGTATTTCTGTTCCAGCTCTGCCACTGACAGCTGGTGGTCGTTCTGTGTGGTGGGGGCAGGACATTCGCTGTCCAGCTCTCACCAGCCCCCAGCCCAGCCCCCCGGCCCCCCGGCCCCATCCGTGCTCACGATCTCCATCTCCTTCTTCATGTTCTCCAGCTTCTCCTTCCTCTTGCCCCCACCATTGCCTGCCTTCTTGCTCATCTTGGCTGTCATGTCCCCACCAGGGCCAGGGCCCAGCTCAACTGAGTAGAGATCGTAATTCTTCTGGAGACAGGGGAAGTGGGGGAGACATCAGATCCCACTGGAACCCCTGCTTCCGCCCTCCACTCCCATGACCCCAGACCCCACTCACTGCCTTCCCCATGGTGCCCAGTGCAGCTGCCCTCCTTTGCCAAGACAGAGTCTGGGGTCTGGACCAGCCCTGATATACCCGGGGAGAGGAGGTGGGGCAGGACTGGCCTGATTCCAGCTGATTCCAGGGCTCCTTTGGGTGACCTCCAAGCCTGGGCAGCTCAGGCATTCCTTTCTGGGCCGCCCAACCTGCCCAGACCCCATCACAGCCTGCCACTGAGATCCGGGAACCAGTGGGAACACCTAGAGTAACCAGGAGAATAGCAAACATACGCAGCTCATTATGTTCCAGGCGCTGGGCTGCGGCTCTCATGTTTTAACGTATTTAACCTCACAACAAGCCTTTGAGGCGAGTACTGTTCTTACTCTGCTTTACAGATGGGAAAACAGAGGCATGAAGGGGTGAAGTCACTTGCTCATGGTCCCCAAGCTAGAAAGAGTCCTGAGAGAGTCAGGACTCAGAACTAGACAGGGTGTCTGCAGAGTGTCCATTTTTAGGCCATATTGCATGTGCCACACCTGGAGGGAGAGGATGCTCACAATAGTCACTGTCATGGTTGTCATTGAGGGAGGAGTGACTGTGTGCTGGGGCTGCCCCGTATGCTTCGTGCAAATATCTCATTAGCTCCACATAATAGCCCTATAAAGAATTAGCCCCCTCAGTGTACAAATTAGGAAACCAAGGCCCAGAGAGGTTAAGGACTTTGCCTGTGGTCGCAATGACTAAGTATTAGGGACAGGATTTCAGCCCAGGTTGGACCCCGGAGCCTGGCTCTCAAAAGGGATCACCAATGAAAAAAAAAAAAATTTCACAGCTGCAGTGCCAAGTGCTACCTCAGCAAACCCAACCAGGTATGTGCCAGGTACCACACGATGTGACCCCATGGGTGCTGGCCAGAAACACCAGTGAAGGCGGCACCATCCTTCCCATTGTGCAGATGAGGTCCCCAGAGGCACTCTGCAAATCAGCTGTAGCTATCACAGCTTTCCATCATTCCCTGTCTCCACCCCACCCTGCTCAGGTACGGAAACCAAGGTCAAAGAGGGGAAAAGGTGTGTCAGGTCCTGGCTCAATCGGGGTACTTAGTGCTTGGTGCCAGCTTTGAAGTCTGGGCTCCCCACGCAGTTGCTCAGGCAGGGGCCTCCGTGGGCAGCAGCAAGGGGCTGGACTGGTGGAATGGTGGGTCCTCACTATCTCAGGCTGGGGCTTGGAGTGGGGGTGGGGGTGCCTCCGGAGCAGGTATGGGCGTAGCTGATAAGATAATTGCCTTGGTGATATCCTTCTCCTCTGGGGCAGGTCACTTGGGAGTCAAAGCTGTTAAGCAGCCGCAGCTCCTCCCACTCCCACCCAGCTGGGCATCCCCAGCTGGCTTCAGGAAACCCCAAGAGAGAGGCAGATTGCCCTTACAATGTGTCCACTTGGTCACTGGAACTGCCTCTCTCTGGGCCACACATGTAAAACAGCTGTGTCACTTCCCTGCTCACGAGACTCCAGGGGCTTCCCTTTCCTCTCAGAATAAATGCCACAATCATTCCCACAAGATCTGGCCCCAGCTCACCTCTCCTGGCTCAGTCTCTACTGTGGTTCTGCCTGCACTGGCCTCCTTGCTATGCTTTGTCCAGGCTAAGGTCATGCCTGCCCCAGGGCCTTTGCACTTGTAGCTCCTTCTGCCTGGTGCTCTTCCATAGATATGTGTGTGGCTCTTTCCAGGTCTCAGCTCAATGTCACCTCTTCAGAGTCCTCACTTGCAACATTGTAGCCCCATCAGGCTCCATCCCCTCCCCCTGCTTTACTCACACCCCTTATCCCAATGTGACATTGCCTTTTATTTTTGTTGGGTGTCCATCTTGCTGCACTAGAAGGAAGACTGGGACTAGGTTGTGTTTTGCTGATGTCGGCTCAGCACCCAGTGCCCAGGCACACAGTAGATGCTCTGTAAACATTCCTGAACGTTGAACAGAGTCCATCTCACCCAGTGGGTGGAAGTATTCACCGCAAACCTGGCGCTCCGGGCAGACCCTCAGCAAGTCTGGTCATTGGGAACTCCCCAGCTGCCCCGCACTGTCTCCAGCCCCCCACCCTGGCCCACTAGTGTCCAGGGCCTGGGGCCAATATGCAGCCATGTCTACACAGATTAAGGAACCCCACGGTGTAAGTCACAGGTGGAGAGCCGGAGGGGCCATCCCTGGCAGCTGGTGGCTGACCCACGGTATTGCGCAGACCTCTGTCAAAACTCAGCCTGGCCTTCTCTGTTCCCTGCCTCCTTGGTTCTAGTTCTCTACTTAGTTGTGTTATTTTGTATTGATTTTCCAATTTTTATTGTAAATATTTCAAACCTACAAGTTGTAGAGATAGTAAAATGACCACCTGCCTACCCTTCACCTAAATTTAATGATTTTACCACAGTTGTACTTTCTAATTAGAAAGATAGAAGATTCTTTTAAAGTGTTGGCTGAATCATTTGAGTACGTTGGAGACAACATGCTCATCCATAAACACTCAGGCATGTGCCTCCTATGAATAAGGACATTCTCTTACGTAACCACAGTCCAGTGACCAAATTCAGGAAACTAACATTGATATGACATTAACTACACTAGAGAATTATTTGGATTTCCCCAGTTTTCCCTCGTGTCCTTTTCTTGGTCCAGGATCCAATCCAGGATCACACTGCATTTCAGTGCCATGTCTCCTGAGTCTCCTCAGTCTTCCTTTGTCTTTCAAGACCTTGACATTTTGGAAGCATATCAGTTATTATGCAGAATTCCCCTCAGTTGGGGTTTGCGGATGGTTGTGCACTTTTGGCCAGAACACACCGTGACGTGTGCCCTTCGCACAGCATCTTGTCGGGTTAGGCCTCGTTTTTTGAGTCTGCAATAAGGCAGATATTTGTGGAGATCAAGAGTTTAGGGAATGACCAGAGGGCTATTCTGTGATCTCTTTATTTCCAATCCAAAACACTGTCCCAGCCATGCTGTCACTCAGCCGTACTGATGGAAACATGGCCTCTGCTTGAGCCCCCAGATCCTCCCACACTGGACCACCTGAAAGGAGTTGGTCTAGCGGACCCCTGCTCCAGCCCCAAGGCCTCGTCCATTCTGACTGGTCAGTGCCCAGCCATGTTGACACTTCAATATTTTTACCAGCCCTGGTTATACAGCCTTTGGATGCTACTCAAGTTCTGTGTCTTTGGGGGCAGGGTGGGGGTGGGAGGTCTTGTGCATTTATTCTATCATGTGTCCAAGCAGTCCTAAGCTGTGTCTGGGGGTGGACACAGGCTGTTGCCTACAGGCAGGATCTGGATAAAGGCAGGGGGCAGGGATGCCAACACAGACCTCAGGGAGACTGTGCAGTGTGGTTTGGGGCTGATGGGCAACTCCTGACACACCCGGGGGCAGAGGCTTCTCAAGAATACTGCAAGTGTAACACGGTCCAATTAGCACAGTACTGCAAGACTTCTCTGAGCCTGGGCACATGGATCGCTGGATACTTTTCTGAAAACAACGAACAGTCAGAATTGAAAAACAATTTTTTTTCTGAGAAAGGGCAGAGGACAGGCTATCAAATAGATGGTGAACACTGAGTGGGTTTTAATGGGAATTTGAGTCTCCTGGAATCATGACCACACACACTCTTAGGGACTCAGCACCCTACAGGGCCTGATGGGATCAGATTCCTGGCTGTCCTTTTTGTGTGCCACAGTCCCCTTCATGCTTTAGGACTCAGTGCCACCCCACCCCCAGGCCTTCTGTTTGTCAAAAGTAGCATTTCAAGGAATGTTGGGATAGCTCAACAGGTTGAGCACTTGCCTTGCAACTGCGAGGTCCGGGGATCGAGTCCCAGCCCTGGGCCGTGTAAACCCACATGCTGAACTGTGGTGCAAACTCTTGACTGCCAGATTCCTGTGAAGGTTCTCGCCTCCTACTCAGGAGGCCCCTGGTTCGGTCCCGCCCTGTATGGCCCCACATCCACCTGTGTGGAATGAAACTAGTGATGTGCAGCTATGGAGACTGCTCTGGGCCCTCCCCTCTTCTCTTGCTCTCTCTCTCCCTCTCCCTCTCTCTCACTCTCACCTTCTCTCAAGCAATAAAAATAAATCTTAAAAAAAAAGCATTTCAGGACCATGGCACATGTAGTGTCCTCTGCCTAAAACACTCACCCTCCATCCTCCCCCTGTTGAAGTGCTCCCCAATTTTCCTGTTCCCGTCCAGTCCTCCCTTCCTCCAGGAAACCTCCTTGGACCACCCACCAGCCTGGGTGAGGTACCTCCCATGGGGTCCCACAGACCCCAGGCTTCCCCATCCCAGCCCTGACCACTGTGACCCACAATTCCTCCATCACGAGCCTGACCACTCTGGCTGTCACTATTTGGTGACACTTCACCTCCCCCCTGGACACATGAAGACAGGATCCTGGATGTCTCAGTCCCCTCTGAGTCCTGCATTACCCAGCCCAGGGCTGGCCCAGGCTGGCCTCAGGGAGTGTTTGCTGAGTGAAGGAACTCATGGTGACGTGACTTTTCGTGTGTGTTTGGTCTGTCTGATAAGATAGTGGAGTCAGCAATGTCCTTCACGTCCTGGGCAGGTCACCTCCCCACCCACCCCACCATCCAGACCTTGGGAAGACTGAAGCCAGGGGCTGGGCAGGCAGGGACCACCTCTCTCCTCTTCAAGCTGGTATAGGAGCAGTCAGTGGGTCACCAAATGGGGGCCCAGGTCTGGCCCCCGCCTGGCTAAGCTGCTCCTCTCCCACCTTCGTGCGGAAGTGGAAAGGTCAGCCGTCCTCAGGAAATTGCCAGGTTGTCCTTATCTGGGAGCTTAAGATTATAATCAAATACAACCTGGTCCCTTCTCTGTCCCCACTCTGGCACAACCTCCATGCTCTCCCTCCTGGACATCACAGCTGTCTCATTCCTGGTCTCCTGCTTCCCACACGCAACCAGAGGGAGGCTGAACCCGAGTCAGGTCGGGTCGGCTGACCAGACGCACCATTTTAAACAGAAAACAAACAGCACTGTCCTGTTTCACACAGGACGTGTGCTCAGCCTACTGACACCTTGAACTGAGCCCCATGAGACTAGGCTGAGTGGACGTCCAGTTTCAAACGGGACATTATCGTTGTTTTCTGTCCCGTTTAAAATGGTATGTCTGGTCAACCTACCTCTGGACTCAGAGCCTCCCAGGCTGTACCTCACCTCTGGGAAAAGCAGTCCTCATGTTGGTGCCCAAGCCACTGCTGATCTGCCGTTGCCTCCCTGACTTCACGGCCCAGACACACACACACACACACACACACACACACACTTGTTTGTTTTTGCTTTTTGGATTAACCTATCCCTAGTCCCTAGAATGGCAAATAGTAGGCACTCAAACTTTTGTTGAATGAATAAATCTCAGGGTCCCTGGGACACTCATCAGCATTCAGAGGCTATCATGGCACAAATACTGACATGGACACATGGCCCTGCCTTGGGATAATCAATGTTCTTTGTCCATTAAAGACACACATCCCCAACAGAGGGACACACACACACAGACAATGACAGGAAATCCATGATAACGGCTGGCACTCATTGAGAACGCCCTGCACCCAGCCCTGTCTTGCATGCTTTATATGTGGGAGCTCTTTTCATCCTCGCATAACTGTGCAAGAAGCGTCCTGTTTTAATCCTATTTTATTAATACTATAAACAAACAAACTGAGGTGCAGAGAAGTTAAATGACTTGCCCAAGGTCACTGGCAGAGTCTGGACCCAGACGGCCTAGCTAGAGAGTTCTCACAGACCTGTGGATACAGTGAATCATACCTGACACCACTTGACAAACAAGCCTCACATTACATTACCTTCCATCCAGGATGCTGGGACAGCTCAGCAGGTTGAGTACTTGCTTTGCAACCGCAAGGTCCGGAGATCAAATCCCAGCCCCAGCCCATGCAAACCCATATACTGAACTACAGTACAACGGGTAACCGTCCAGATGGCGGCGAAGGTTCTCACCTCCCATGTGGGAGGCCCCACATCCACCTGTGTGGACTGAAACTATGTCACAACTAATGATGTATAACTATGGAGACTGCTCTGGGCTCGTTCTCTCTGATTTAATTATTGACAATTTTATTGACCATCTACTATAGTGCCAAGCTTTTTGTTGAGCACTGGGATTTGCAGTAAACAAAAGAGTCATAGTCCTGCCCACAGCCCTTGCTTTCTAGGGGGAAGGGCAGGCATTACTAAGTAATCAGAGAAATGAATGTTCAGTTGCAAATTGTGAGAAGATGAAGGAAAATAAGAGGGTCCTGGTGGAAGCCGAGGGCAGGAACCTGACTGGGGTAGGGGAGAAGGATCTCTGAGGAGAAAACATTGGATCTGGGGCTTTAAAAATGAGGAGACGGGGAAGCTGGGATGGCCTAGTGGGTTAAGCGCTCACTTTGCAGCCCCGGGGACCAAGGATCGAATCCCGACCTCGGCCTGTGCGGACCCATATGCTGAACTGGGGAGTGCCCCCAGTTCAGTTCTCACCGGGGCGAGACCCTGGCCCAGTTCCTGCCCTGTGCAGCCCCGCACCCACCTGTGGAATGAAACTATGTGGAAAAACTGATAATGTGCAACTGTGGAGACTGTTCTGGGCCCTCCCCCTTCTCTCTGTCTCTGTCTCTGTCTCTCTCTCTCTGTCAAAAACAATAAAAATAAATTTAAAAAATAAAATAAAATGAGGAGACAGCAGGAATGATCTAGAATCTAGGGGTCTCCAAACTACGGCCCTCTCATCCGGCCCGTGGAGACCTTTTTATCTGAATAAAATAATATTAAATAAATAATTAAAGACAACATCTATGTTTTGATTCTTTTTTATTTGGACCTCGAGTGTGTAGTCGGCCCCCAAACTGCTGTTTGATAGTTAATGCGGCCCGCGGGCTGAAAAGTTTGGAGACCCCTGAAGATGAAGAAGGAACAAACAGCATTGAGGTGGGAACAGGGTAAATTGTGACCGTTAGCAAAAAGGGAGGTCGAGGCTGGAATGAGTTTAAGGAGAGGAGAGTGGCAGACATTGAGGACAGGAGTACATGTGGGGCTTTTTTGTGTCCCTATTCATCAGAGATATTGGTCTATAGTTTCCTTGTATTATCCTTACCAGGCTTTGGTATCAGGGTAATATTGGTCTCATAAAATGAGTTAGGAAGTATGGTCTCTTTTTAAATTGTTTGGAAGAGTTTGAGGAGAATAGGTATTAAATCCTCTTGGAAAGTTTGGTAGAATTCACTAGTGAAGCCATCTGGTCCTTGACTTTTGCTTTTGGGGAGGTTTTGAATGATTGTTTCAATTTCCTTACTGTTGATTGGTCTATTTAGATTTTCCAGTTCTTTGTGATTCAGTCTAGGCAGGTTATATATTTCTAAGAATTTGTCCATTTATTCCAGGGTATTGAATTTGGTGGCATATAGTTCTTCATAGTATTCTTACATAATCCTTTGTATTTCTGTGGTATCCTTCATAACTTCTCCCCTTTCATTTCTGATTTTGTTTGTGCTTTTTCTCTTTTTTCCTCAGTGAGTCGAGCCAGGGTTTTGTCAAATTTTATTAATCTTTTCAAAGAACTAGCTCTTTGTTGCATTAATATTTTTGATTGTCTTTTTGTTCTCTATTTCATTTAATTCTCTAAAATTTTTATTTCTTTTTTTAAATCAATTCAACTTTTTATTAGTTTCAGGTATACAAAACAGCATAATGATTGGACATTTACACATCCCACAAAGTGATAACCCCAACAAGTCTACTACCCATCTGACACCTTACACAGCTATTACAATATTGACTATCTTCCCTATGCTGTACTCTATCCCATGACTATATATACACTTTAAAATTATAGTTGACATTCAATATTATCTTATATTAGTTTCAGGTGTACAGTGCAGTGTGTAGTCATTTATATAATTTACAAAGTGCTCCTTCCAATAGGTCTAGTGCTCATCTGACATCACACACAGTTTTTACAACATTATTGACTATATTCCCCATTCTGTATTTCACACTCCCATGACTATTTTGTGACTACAATTTATATTTCCTAATCCCTGCACCTTTCTAACCCATTCTCCCAACCCCCTTCCCATCTGGCAACCATCCATTTTTTCTGTATCTATGAGTCTATTTCTGTTTTGTTTGTTTATTCAATTCTTTAGATTCCACATATAAGTGAGATCATAGAGTATGTCCTTCTCAGTCTGACATATTTCATTTAGCATAATAACTTCTAGGTCCATCCATGTCGCTGCAAATGGTAACATTTCATTCTTTTATTTTTTTAAAATATTTATTTTATTGTTTTTGTCAGAGACAGAGAGAAGAGGGAGGGCCCAGAGCAGTCTCCATAGTTGTATGTCATCAGTTTTTAACATGGTTTTGTTCCACATAGGTGGGCGGGGGCTGCCCAGGGCAGAAACTGGGTCGGGGGCCAACTGCATGGAAGGCATGCCCCCTCGAACCAGGGGCCAAACCAGAGCGGGGAGTGAGAACCAAACTGGGGGCCTCCTGCATGGGAAGCACACCCCAGTTCAGCATATGGGTCTGCACGGGCCAGGGCCAGGATTCAATCCTCCGTCCCCAGGGCTGCAAAGCGAGTGCTTAACCCACTGAGCCATCTGGCTTCCCCTTAAGCAAATTTAAGAAGATGGAAATCATACCAAGCATATTCTCCAACCACAATGCTTTCTAATTGAAGATCAGCTACAAAAAGAAAGAAGGAAAAACCACAAACACATGGAGATTAAACAACATGCTATTAAAGAATAACTGGGTCAAAGAAGAAATAAAAGAAGATCAAAAGATACATAGAAACAAATGAGAATGAAAATACATCATATCAAAATTATTAGAATACTGCAAAAGCAGTATTAAGAGGGAAATTTATATTGATATAATGTATTTTCAAAGAAATCTGGAAATGACACAGATGGAAGAGAGACTTGGGAGTTAAAAGAAAGAAATGAAAGAACTCTACAAGAAGTATCTGACTCCACCAGAAAGAACAATACAAGAATTATGGATATACCAGAAGGAGAAGAGAAAAAGAAGGGCACAAAGAGCCTATTCAAACAAATAGCCAATGAGAATAAGGGGTTAATACCCAAAATTTATAAAAAACTCATACAACTTACTACCAAACAAACAAACAATTTAATTAAAGAATGGGCAGAGGACCTGAATATTTTGGTCAATTTGGTCTAATATGTCATTTAAAGCTGATATTCCCATATTGATTTTCTGTTTGGATGGTCTAGCTGTAGCTGTCAATGGCATATTTAGGTCCCCTGCTATAATTGTGTTTTTGTCAGTTTCTTCCTTAAGTTCTGTTAGTAGTTGCTTTATATCTTTTGGTGTTCCCTGATTGGGAGCATACATGTTTTTAACTTTGATATTACTAAATCTTTCCTCCATCCAGTCAACTCTATTCCCTACGGTCGCTATTTCATTCTTCACCTCTTTTGAGTTCTTCAGCTTCAGAACTTTCTTGGTTCTTCCTTTCTTTCTTTCTTTCTTTTTTAAATTAGTTCAATCTCTTTGGTAAAGTATTCATTTTGTTTCTTGATTTTATTCCTGAGTTCATTAAATTGCCTGTCAACGATTTCTTAAGTCTTGAGTTTTTTCAGAAATGCAATCTTGAGTCCTGTCATTTAAGTCATATATTTCCATGTCTTTAGTTGTTTTTTTTCCTGGAGATTTTTCATTTTCTTCTGAGCTGCCTTGTTACCTTGGTTATTCATAGCAATTGATGAATTATTTTTCTTCCTGGGCATTTACAGGAATGAATTCTGCAGCAGGTTGATGTGAAGTAGGTGGCTCTGGAGCATTTTATTTTCTCTTGCTCTGTTCCAGCTATTTGAGGTGGAAGATTTCCTGGGGAGGTGGGTGTCTTCTCTGTGACCAGGTTTCCTCAGTTCAAGGCACCACACCTGTGGGAGAATGTGGTGAGCAATAGGGTTCCGAGCCCCTGAAATCCCAGTGCTGCCCCTACAGCCGATGCAGAGCTCTGTGCCTCAGCAGACCTGGGTGCCCCTGCTGGGATCAGCCAAGAAAGATGGGAGTGGGCTGGGCTGGGCAAGGTAACTGGTGTGCTTCTTTGTTCTCCTCTGTATAATGGCAACTGCCAGACCACACCTGCCTTGCCCCTATATCTCCTCCCTTGTCACTGGGATTAGCTGCAGTGTGCATCTGCTACTCAGGACTGTCCAGTTCTCAAGGCTGTAGATATTCTGCTCTTCAACCCAACACTGCTACAGTTTCTTCTAGGGCCTGCTGCTAACACTGGGAGGGTGGAGGGAGGCAGCCAGGCTCCAGGGCTTTGTTTTCTGCCTGGCAGTGGGAGCTGTTAGACCACACTTGTAGCACTTCTGTATTTAGTCTTGCCCTGAGGTCTCTGCCACCAATCGCTGGGTTCATCCATGTTATATGCTGATCACTCAAGCAGAATTGTTCAGGGCTACTGAGAACACACCTGCAGTCTCAATTTCCCTCCTTTCTTAAGTTTTTAGTTTAGGGCATGTCAATTTCAAAGTAATCCTTTTATTTGCTGACTTTGTTTTTTATTTCATTGAATTGCTTTTCTGAATTTTCTTGTATATCATTGCGGTTTTTCAGATCTGCAATCTTGAATTCTCTGTCATTTGAATCACAGTCTTCCATGTTTTGTTTTGTTTTCCCCAACTTTTTAAATTAATTTTCTGGGGAGTTTTTATCTTCTTTCTGAATTCCCTTGTTACGTTAATTATTCATTATGCTTGATGGATTTTTTTTTTTTTTCTCTTCCTGCGCATTTGTGGGAATGAAATCTTTTTTTAAGAGCTTGACACTTCACTGTTTAGCAGGTTAAGTAGAGGTCTTTCTTTTACTTTCCAGTAGGTGGAGCTAAAGTTCAAGTTTTTATTTTCTCTTACCTGCTTCCTAGATCTCTGTGGGTCGGTTTGGCCCCAGCCTCTGCCCTAGAAAACGTTCTGTAATTCCTCAAGGAAGTGGGCGTCCCCTTTACAACCTGTTTGCCTTAGCCTCTGGGCACCACTCCTATGGAATGGAATTAGCAGGCTGTGGGTGCCCCATGTGTTCCTGGTGCTGCATTTCTCTAGCCAGAATCCCAGGGGAACAACCAATCTGAATGAATTGACCCAGCTACCTCTACCAGGTTGGGCCACGACAGCGGGTTTGCATTTCCTCGGTTCTGCTCTTCCTCGTGGGTTTAGCCACAGGCTAAAGTGGTACAGACACTTAGGCTGGAAAGTTTTGTTGCGTGTGTGTTTTCAGCCCTTTTACAATCTGCGGCATGAGGATTTTACTGCCAGTGGAATACAGGGGGAGCAGGTAGGCAGATTCCCAAGTCTGCAGAATCCTTCATTAGGTTCTGGGAGATGGGGAGTGCTGCTATTTCTTTTTGCAGTTTCTCTGCCTGGGCCCAGCGTCAATGTACGCCAGCCACCCAGGCAGATTGCTGTTTCTGCCCCTCTGGTTTGCCCAGAGTGCCTTACACTCCAATCCTTCACTGCTATGATGACCACTGGGGCTCCTACAAACACAGGCTCCTGTCTCTGTCCTTCCTCTCACCCCTCCTACTGTCTCTGCTGTTGGCTAAGATACACCCACCTTCAGATGCTCAATACTCAATATCTCAGATATGTTTGTGTATTGAGCAGGAAATCCTTTGTTGAATTATAGCTGTCCAACTTGATGTAACTTCAAGGAGAGAGACCTGGAGGTCCTCTTGTGTCACCATGCTGCTGATGTCCCAGACATACCTGAGTTTTAAAGATGAGAAAACTGATGCACAGAGATGAAGTGACTTTCACAAAGTGACACAGGTGGCAGGGATTCAAACCTAGGTAGTCTGATTCCAAGGTTCAGGTGTGTTGATTCAGTCCACATTTCCTGGGCACCTACTTTGTGTCAGACCTGTTCTAGATGTTAGGGCTACAAGGAGTACAAACAAATGTCCTTGCTCCCATGAAGACATTTCTCCCATATCTCCATCCTCTCTTTGTCATTGATACATTGTCTGTCTCATCTTTCCCACCAAACCAAACCCCCAAAAAAACCCCACTTCTCTTGACCTTTTATCCCCTTAAACTATAGATTTGGGTTTGTCTATTCACTCATTTGTTCATTTTTAATTCCAGAGACTAAAGGAAAGCCAGAACCTGGTACCATGGGAGCATCTTTTCAGAATCTTCATCCCAGATGAATATGCTCATCTCTCTCATCTTAAAAAAAAGGTCATTCTCACTCCCCTGCTCCTACCCCAGTCCTGCCTTTCTTGGCTATTCATAGACAAACTTTTTAAAGAAAATATTGATATCATTCCCATTGCATACCTACACTCAATCCATGGCTCGCTGAAGTCAGGCATTGGCCTCATAGTGCTCCAGAAATTGGAACCCACATTCTTCTCAGCTGTCATACTGCCTCTCCTTTCTCTTTTGCCTCCCAAGTTTTGGAAAGCAATATGCACATTCTACCTACACTCCCCAATTCTTAGAAACCATTTGAGTTGCTGCAATATGGTACCTGCCCCTCCGATCCTCTGAAAATGGCCCTCAGCAAAGTTACTAACACCTCCAAACCCTTAAATCCAGAGGACACATCTCAGGTCTTGACACTCTTGTCCATGCCCTTCTTTCTGAGATTTCCCCTGGCTCTTTCCCAACTCTGGCCTAGGTGTCTTCCTTCCTCCCTGACTCCCCAGAGCCACAGATCACTCTGGGAAGCTGGGACCAAGAGTGCTGAAGGAAATTTTCTGAGGACCAACACCTCTCCAGACTTGCCCTTGAAGACAAAGCCATTCAGAAGGCAGGTCCTCTAGGGATACTTAGGTGAGTGGTCAGTCAGCATGTCTGCTTTATGAACAAGTCAGGTATTGAAAGTAGAGAATGGGGCAAGGCTTAACTATCCAGATTATTAGAAAAGCAAATGATATCTTCAGACTTGTAGCTGACTGGGAGTCAGGAGGAGTCAGCCTTGTCCCTTTCTACCTAAGGACTCTAGTCAAATCATTTGCTTTCTGGAAATAGAAACACAACTGCCTAAGCCAAGAAAGCTACTATGAGGGGAAAGGAGGACAAAAAAAGAGAAAGTGAATGAAGAAAAAAAAACCAGTAGTAAGAGATACACAGTAGAGAGGGAGTATTCATCAAATCTGTCCACTGCCTTTAGTCATCCTAAGTATCTCCTTGAGAATCCAAGCTATTGTTTATACTGTAAAGTATAGTCACTCTCTCTACTGCCCAAGACCTAACATCCAGAGCACACAACCCTTCCCTTCTGCTGCATCTACTTCTGCCCAGAACTGAGCACTGGAGGTGAAAGGTGTACTGGCTCTGTCATCTTTATGGAGATCCTCAGTAGTTCCTTCAATTCATTCTCTAAAGCAACACAACTCCTTGTACCACCACCCCCAAACAGATCAAGGAAGCCAACTGGGAAGCAAACTGTCTGTCACATAACAAGGAAATCGTCATGTCAAATGTTTTCCTGAGTGTGTCTGACATTAATGTAGTTTCTAGTCTCTTGTTGGCCCTCCAGCCAAGGGACACATCAGCTAAGGGTGATTCCAGCCAATGGATTCACCTGACAAGAGATACATGAGTCTAGGAGCACAGAACCCAGACGAGTTACCATCCCAAAGCCACCCGAGACAAGAGAGTCACTAATCAAGAGGACCCTAACCCTATCTAAGGCTCCTACCATCCAAGGGACCAACCAGAAATCAATCTGCATTCTTCATCCCACTCAACTTTGAGTTCTGTCCCCCATCACCTCATATTTTTTGCTCTGGAATGTCTACTTTGCCCCTTGACATGCTCTGAGCCAATTCATTCTGTTGAGGAAAATACCATGTACTGGTTACCAATGCCAGGAAAGGAGTCCAACTACATGGAGGATAGCAAAGACCATAACAAGGCCAACCAGTAAGATTCAAAATCCAAAGGCTTCTGCCCATTGCATCTTGGTGTCAGAGTCACCAAGAAAAATACACACACTTAAGCAGAACAAAAGAGTACATGTTGAGGCTGAAACAGAGAAATCTATTCCCACACAAGGAAATAAGCCCATAAGCCCTGTGTAGGCTGTGTAGTCTCTTTATCTCTTGGCTAGGAAGCATTTCAGCCCCATTCTTAAGTGGTAAATAGAGAATGAAATACTGTAAATTTGAGATTGCTTTTCCAAACACATAACATGAATAATTTCCTGACTTCTGAATTCTGTGTGTTGCTGCTATCCTTGTTGCTGCTTTGTGCTTAAATACAGTTGTATCATTGACAAACCATGTTGGAGTTTATATTTGTGGACTTCGTTGTGTCACTTCCTACCCACTTGCAACTACCTACAAATTTGACCTTTACACCCTTCATTTCCCTGAAACCACCAGTTTAGGGACACCTATCAGCTAAAACCCAGTGGTATTAGCATCCATTGATGATTCTTACCTGGATCAGTAATTCCTATGGTGTTTGAAATGATCATTAGTTTTCTAATGATGCATAACAAATTCCTACAAACTTAGTTGTTAAATCACAGTTCTGCAGGTCAGAATGGCTGGGTTCTCTGCTCAGGATCTCACAAGGCTAAAATCAATGTGTTGGAAGGTCTGCATATTCATATGGAGTTAAGATCTTCTTCCAAATGAATATGGTTATGGCAAGATTCAGATCCTTATTGTTGTAGAACTAATGTCCCCATTTTCTTGCTGTCAGCTGGGAGTCACTCTCAGTTAGAGACTGCCTGAGTTCCTTGCTACATGGTCCCCTTTATCTTAAACCAGCAATAGAGAATCTCCCTTGCCTGCAATCCATCTCATGTTTTAAATCTTCTTTTTTTTATATTTTTTATTTTTTGCCAGTAAGACTCAATCCCTTTTAAGAACTTACCTGATAAGGTGAGGCCCACTGAGGATATTCTCCCTTTCTCAAAGTTAAACTGATTGAGAACCTTAATGAAATTTACAAAGTCCCTTCACAGCAGTATGTTCATTAGTACTTGAATGAATAACTGGGAGATGTGTGTACCAGGGAGTAGGAATCTTAGGACTATCTTAGGAAGAATTCTGCCTACTACCATGTAGCACCCATTTCCATCATTCCATCCACCTGTATTAAACGGCATTCTACTATAACAGGGGTGGCCAACAAGTCGATCACGGTCGACCGGTCGATCGCGAGGCCAATTTTGGTCGATCGTCAATCACTCTCAATGTCTGGGGTGGAATTCCGTGTACCATGGACTTTGAAGCGATTGCAGAAGACAAAACTTTCTAGCAATAGTTTAATGCATTCTGGGAATTTGCCAAGGTCATAAATTCCTAGAATTCTGACAGCCTGACACTGTGATCTCCGCTCACCCAGACAATACATTTTGACTTATGTGTTACACTTGTCACGGGACGCAACGCGTGAACGCAACAGTTACGACTCGACTCATC
>PVKE010018551.1:0-29389 GCA_004027555.1 Craseonycteris thonglongyai | reverse complement strand
TAGAACTCATTTTCTTTTTCATTTAGATTTAATTTCATGAGGCAATATTTTGTCCTATTGCAAACATTCATGTCTACTTTTTTTCATAACATTAAAAAATTTTGGACTTGGGAGAGACATTAGATGTCATCAGGTTTAACTAATAACCCAAAGTAGAAATCTTCTCTATATTCTTTCCAATAGGTGCTTTATCTAGTCAGCTGGTTGAACACTTATACTGGTGGAGAACTAACTCATTGCTACACCAACAAAACAGCCACTTTAATTTCAGATGGCTTAAATAGTTAAAAAGCTTTCTTACAGTAAACTCAAACTGATTCTCTATAACTGTGATCCATTCATCTTTCTCTTTCTGTCCTCTGGCACTACACAGATTAACTCTACTCTCAATTGTACACTACAGCTCTTCAAGTATCTGAAGATAGCAATAACAACCCCAGGCTGAAACCCAGATTTAACAATTCATTAAATAAAGCAGCCAGAAAACCCTTTATTTGTGTGGTCTGGCCTCCACAAGCAAGGAAATGGCCCAAGAACCTTTTATCATACGGACCCAGAACTGACCAAAATGAGCTGGACATGGCCCGATACTGCGGAGTACTATTCATTTATTTATAATGCTATCATACCTATATAGCTTAGCTCTTTGAACACTCATGACACACTAGGGATTCCCATTCAGCCTCCAGTTAGCTAAAACTTAAAGAGCTTTACTAAATGAACTTCTGTTAGGAGGACAAACCATATTTTTCCGGTAGACTTCTTAATCCAAGTGTAGGATTTAAAATTGTCTCTAATTTTATTCTTTCTACTTTCAACCAACCCATCACTCTAGTCTATGGAGATTCTTTTTATTGCTAATTCCCTTGACTTTCCTCAGCTTCTTTATCATCTGCCTGATAGGCTGATAGGCCAGGGAGAGATTCAGACATACACCATTAGAAACTGCTGAGGGTCATCTGGCTACTGGCCTTTTTAACATTTACTTCACCATGTCATGTTTAAACCATAATGCTTTCTGTTGGTGTGGTTTTTTGTTGTTGTTGTTGTTTTCTTTTCAGTATAAAATAATGAATTGCTACCACAAAGGCATGGGATTTCTGGCAAAAATCATCCTTGTTCAAAGAAGAACACAATGTACCCTGAGAGTCTGCTAGTTTAGTATACAAAGATTGATTCTAAAGAGGAAAAAATGCAGTTTTCACATATGATATGACTCAATCACCAAACTAATCCTATAAAGTAATTATTAGCATTTTTACTTTATAGTTGGGAAAACTCGATGTGCCTAAAACTGCAGGTTCTCTGGAGTGAGAAAGCCTGCATTTGAATTGTGACTACTCAATACAATAGCAGCTACACAACCACCAGCAAACTATTTAACCACTGTTAGTGGTCTCTTCTTGTAAGACTTCCATGAGTATCAAATAAAATGATACATCTAAATCATGTAACATAGTAAGGTCTTGATAAGTATTTTCTATAATTATTACAGCCTAAGACAAGAGGGTTAGAAAAGTGGCAAAGGTAGGATCTGAAATAGAGTTTGTCTGACCCCAAAGCCACTACAAATATGGACAGTCAAGGGCACCTAGAACTAATTTCATTTTTCCCCTAGCAAATACAAGTTTGTCTTCCTGACCATATTATTTCATACAATAAAAAATAAAAATGGGATTTTGAAACTAATAAAAGAAACTCTGCAACTGAAGACACAATCCAGTTAGAGATTTTTATAGTGACAACCTAAAAACAAAAACCAGGCTAAGACTAAGGTCATGGTAAAGATGAGTTACAAGGCAGATAAACAGAGCAATTACATCACAAAACATACTTTCTAAAGCATAATTTCCAGATACATACTCTTTAATTTTAAACAAACAGTACTCTCAATATTTGCCTATAAAATAAAGTTTTCCAAATTAAGTCAAATTTTAAAATGCTGAAGTTTACTTCTAGTCTCTTATATTGAGGTTTAACTAGAGGCGTAATCAGGGCTTCTCTCGAAACTGAGACTGATGAAAAAAGATGGTAAAATGTCACAGCTCTGTGTCAGGTGAAAAATCAGGTAGCATGACAAAGACAGATCTCTCCAGAGCATGACAAAGGCAGGAAACTCTTCTATTTTTTCCAATTATGGCTTCAAGTCAAATGACTGAAAGGTATAGAAAAAGTTACTTTATTCAATTTAATTAAGCCCTTCTCTCTCATGCCTGACAACTATTAATAGAATGGTTATGTGGCAAAGACTATGTCACATACAGTTCTGGGATAATCTGTAAGAATTCTTGTTTAATATACTTAAACTGACATAAATAGGCAAAACAGCCTTTTTTTAGCTTTTTGGGTATCTCAGTGCTTAAGCAAACGTCACTGCTTTAAAAATAAGTCACTAAAATTTGGCATATAAAAATGGGTATTAATCTTGATTCAGGAATAGTCAAAGGAGTTCACCTTGAGCTTTCTCTAAACATCACGCTTCTAAACAAGTATCTCAGTAAGAAGAATTATACCACCTTGGAAACTAATCCCAAACCAAGAATCCCAGGTCGCCTGGGCAGCTTTGAATGCAGCAGTAAGAACATGACAGTCCTAAAGGACATGCTCTTGCAAAGGGCAGCCAGTCTTGTTTCAGATTTTTCCACTATATACACTCCAAAGTAGCAACCACTTTTTAATGTGTTCAGCAGCACAACTCTGGAGAAGAACGAATTAATAACTGCACTGTCACTGAAGGGCTGCATCACTTTACACTGCCTGGAAGCTTTCATTTCCAATATCTCATGTGTTCCTCAAACAACTCCAAAAAGTACTTTTTGCAACCTATAGATATGTAAATTGAGGCTCAAAGACACAAACAGCTTGCTTAAGATTCTACTTCTAATAAACAAAGCCAAGACTCAAATCTCCACCATCCTACTGAAAAACTGCCCCATTGCAGTCACTGTCTCTCCAAATTTCCTAAAGCTGCAAGGGTTGTCTGTTGGGAGTCAGTCATGAGCCTGAATGGAAAGCATTCTGGGGACCTCGATGACAAAGCCTCGGTTCCCTGGGCCTAACGGGAGGGACAGGTCTGGGGCCTTGATGGTTAAGCCTCAGCCTTCCCTTTCATCTTCCTTGGGGGTAATTGGGTGATTAGATATAGAAAAGTGTGTATATATAGTTTAGCATGAAGGCTGGTGGCAGACACCTATAGATTAACGCCCCATGATCTACATGTCAAAGCCTTTTCTGGAAGGAGCTGTTACCTCCTGCAAAGATCTGTTCACACCATGCTTTGCTATGCTAATGCATGACCTTTCCCTGTTCATTGTAATGATAAACTTTTGCTATATAAGACAAACAATAAAGCTATTCAGGGCTGCTCCTAATGAGGACAGTTGGTGGACAATTTGTCAGTCCTTAATTCCCACCACTCGAACTTGGGGACTTCGTTCATCCAGGCTGGTTCCTGGCAGTTGTCTATGGTTCTAACTCCAAAGTCTTACTTTCTTGGTTCCCTTATGTGTGTGTGTGTGTGTGTGTGTGTGTGTGTGTGTGTGTGTGTGTGTGTGTATTTTTTTTTTTCACCTCAGAGAAGGAGAGAGAGAGAGAGTCCAGAGCAGTCTCCATAATTATACATCACTAGTTGCAACACAGATGTGGGGCTGGGCTATGCAGGACAGAACTGAACCAGGGGCCTCCCACAAGGGAGGCAGGAACCTTTGCAGCCATCCAGTTGCACTGCAGTTCAGCACATGGGTTTGAACAGGCTAGGGCTAGGATTCAATCCCCGGACCTCGAAGTTGCAAGGCAAGAACTCAACCTGCTGAGTTATCCTGGCATCCCCTGTTTTGCCTTTTTTAAGGAGAGAAATATATTGAGAAAAAATGTAGCACTTCCTTATGTATTTATAACACAAATTATATTGCCCCATGAAGACAAAATACACAAAAGCACAGGAAGATCAAAACAAGTCTAGAACGACTACAGGAAGATATCTCAGAGCACATGCCCTATTCATGCTCATGGTGGTCAAAATGGCCACAGACAGCCATTCTTTTCCACTGTTGGATTGAGGAGTGCCAGGTGCAGCTATCTGATACATACAGGCTTTAAATTTTTGCTATGTCCACATTCACACCGTCCCTGATCAAGTAAGCTAAAGCAACACAAGAACCATAATGGAAAACTTATTCTACCCAGCCAAGTCTGTTAGTGACACCTTCAGACCGTAGATATCAAGCAATTGATATAAAATTAAAACTACATCAATGTTGTAAAAAAGCATGCATCCATCACTTAACTCTAAGTAACAACTCTGGTTATAAAGCAGCTTTATATTTTCATCATATCTGCAAACTCTCTGTCATAGAGAAATACTGACAAAATACAATGAGTGAGCTGAAAAGTTTTGAAAGGCTGCCTAAAGCTAAAAAACAAATAAATAAAATGTAAGAAGTAAACACAGTAGTTCTATAGACACACTCTTCCTAGAAACATCATTCAAAATACATACTTAATTATTGTGTGGTCAGTAGTGTTACTTTTTGATGGGTAATGTAGTGCCATGGTTCTGTACCCATGAAGCATTTTAAAGATTTTCCTATAGCAATTAGAAATTAATTCTTTCAGTTCGCTGTAGTGTCATTTAAAATATCACTTTTATAGAGTACTCAATAATACATTTTGGAAAGAAAATTCAGTAAGTCCACTCAGTCAATAAGTATTTACTGAGTACTTATTATGTGCCAGATAGACACTATGCTAGGTGCTGTTAATACAGAAGCAAAGAATATCCAGAAGAGAAATTGCTGGGTCACATGGTAACTCTATTTTTAATTTTTTGAGGAACCTGCACACTGTTTTCCATAGTGATTGTACCAATTTACATTCCTACCAGCAATGTTTGAGGGTTCCTTTTTCTCCACAGCCTCTCCAATACTTGTTATTTGTCTTGCTGATGATAGCCATTCTAACAGGTGTGAGGTGATATCTCATTGTGGTTTTGATTGGAATTTCCCTAATAGATAGTGAAGTTGAGCATTTTTACATATATCTGTTGGCCATTTCTTTGTCTTCTTAGAAGTGCCTCTTCAGATCCTCTGCTCATTTTTTTAAATGGAGTTGTTCATATTTTTGTTGTTGAGTTGTGTAAAGTTTTTATATATTTTGGATATTAGTCCCTTGTCAGAGGCGTTGTTTGTGAATATTTCTCCCATTCAGTTGGTTGTCTCTTTATTTCCTTGATGGTTTCTTTAGCTTTTTAGTTTGATATAGTCCCATTCATTTATTCTATTTCCCTTGCCTTTGATATACAACTCATAAAGTCCTCCCTGGTTATCTACCAAAAAAATTTGAAAATTTTAATCCACAAAGATATATGTACCATAATGTTCACTACAGCATTGTTTACGGTGGCCAAGACATTGAAACAACTAAGGTATCCCTTGATAGATGACTGGATGAAGAAGTTGTGGTACATTTACACAATGAAATATGACTCAGCCATATGAAAAAAAAATGAAATACTGCCATTTGTGACAACATGGATGGATCTTGAGATCAGCAATGTTAAGCAAAATAAGCCAGACAAAAAACAATCAAGAACCACATGACTTCACTCATAGGTGGGGATATAAAACTGAAAGCAGCAAAGGAACAAAAATTAATGAACACAGTCAGTACTTTAGTGGTTATTTGAGGGTAGAAAGAAGCAGGTGATGGAAGGAGAACTTACTCTGGGTGGTAAACACACAATGAAACACATATCGATGTAATAAAGAATTGTATAGCTGGAACCTATGTAGTTTTACTAAGCAATGTCATCCTAGTAAATTTAAATTAAAAAAAATACTGAAGTAAAGAAAACAGACAATTCCTGCCTGCATTGGTCAGAAGACACTAAACAACCCATTAGAAATCTCATTTCTAAATACAATAAATGTTTGTTTTTCATCATGGTACCGTACATGTGCCATTCGGTCTGCACAGCCTGTGCCTACTGAAGGTCCTAGGCTGATGGATGCTCACCATCACGAAGTTGAATCATCAGTATTGCTCAGTCTTCCCAGTCACCATGGCAGGAGAACAGACCATGACAAGCCACACACTGGGAAAAGGGCCTGGGGCCAGTAAATGACATACCTTACTTATGGTGATAGTCACATGCTCGACCTAATGGCAAAGGGGCTCAGAAATATAGAAATAAAATCTCTTTCCTGTTTTCAGGGAGGAGAGGAGAATCAAAGCGTTTGTGAACACTGGTAACACCACCCTCATAAAACTCATAATTTGATGGGAAATATGTACAGGTAAAAAGCAGTTAAAACAGTGTAGTAAATGTTACAATGTGGATTATGCATGGTGTTATGGGAATATGTAGAAGGAACATTTTACCTGACCTTTAAATGTTTTCCCAAGTGATGTCTAAGCAAAAGTATGAGTTACCGGGGGATAAGAAGTAAAAGGGTAAAGGGGTGAAGCAGAACATATTTAAAGACCCAGAGGTAAAGAGAATGCTCTATTTATAGAACTAAGGAAAGTCTAATTTGGATGGAACTTGGTTTGGGGGCAAGGGTAATAAAAGAGCAGGATAATAAGGTAAGCTGGGACCATATTATTTTGAGCCTTATAAGCCATGGGAAGGTTTTGGACTTTATTATAAAAACAATGAAAATCCACTGAAGAGTTTTAAGCAGGGACATCTATGTTTTAGATCAGCAGTCCCCAACCTTTTTGACACCAGGGACCAGTTTTGCGGAAGACAATTTTTCTACTGATGGCAGTGGGGGGTGGGCTGAAGGGGATGGTTTGGAATGATTCAAGCACATTACATTTATTGTGCATTTTATTTATATTGTTAACTTGTAATGCAAGTGTATAATGAAATAATTATACAACTCACCAGAATGCTGAATAAGCGCTAGCATCACCGCCTCAGCTCCCCCTCAGATCATCAGGGATTAGGTTCTCATAAGAAGCACACAACCTAGATCCCTCCCATGAGCAGTTCACAATAGGGTTCCCACTCCTATGAGAGGCTAAGGCCGCTGCTGATCTTATAGGAGGCAGGGCTCAGGCGGTACTGTGAGTGATGGGGAGCGGCTATAAATACAGATGAAGCTTTGTTTGCTTGCCCGCCACTCACCTCCTGCTGTTGGGTGACATTTTAAAGGAATCACCACAGTGTGGAGAACGAATGGGAAGAGGCAGCTATATCAGTAACTCAAGGAAGAAATTAGTGAGGGGCAGCAATGAGGATAGGCCTAAGTAGATGACTAGCAAGATATTTAGCAGATAGAATCAATGAGCCTTTGTGACTTACCACATGTCTGAGTGAAGAGAGAGAGGGCAAGAAAGGATGAACAATACTTCAGTGTCTGGCATTAGCAACTTGTTAGAAAATAGCACCCTTCACTGGTATGGAACAGAGAAGGCTGGCAGAACTGAGGTGATGGGGGCCTGGAATGAGTTCAATTGTAGATTTCTTGAGGTCAAATATTGTTGAGATGTTCAAATGGATATGTACAGTATTTAGTATGATATGCAGCTCAGAGGAAAATTAAGGACAATTTTTTTCTTTTTTTTAAGATCTATGCTATTGTCTTTGAGAAAAGGTGAGAGAGACAAACAGACAGAGAGAAGGGAGGAGGGCCCAGAGCAGAGTCCATAGTTGAACACCATTAGCTGTCACATAGTTTCATTCCACACAGGTGGATGTGGGACCACGTAGCTCAAGAACTGAACTGGGGCCTCCTGTGTGGGAAACAGCACTGCAGTTCAGCACGTGGGTTTGCACGTGCTGGGGCCGGGATTCAACCTCCAGACCTCGTGGTTGCAAGGCAAGTGCTCAACCTGTTGAGCTATCCTGGAATCCCCAAACAAATATTTTCAAATCACCCCTGTAAGAGAGTTAATCAGCCCAGGAAGGTGGCTCTCATACAAGGAGACTGGAGAGGGTAAGAAAATCAGATTAGAATTCTGAGTGATAAGAACCAAAAGAAAACTAAAGAGCAATGCCATGAGAGGAGAGAATGAAGAGCAGAATGTATAGGCATTGAAACCGAGGAAATAGAGCATTTCAAGAAGGCAGAAATGGTAGTTAAGTGCCAAGTGCAGGAGTCAGAGGTCAAGTAAACTAAAGGCTGAGAAATTATCTATTGGATGTTTTGACAAGGAGGTTGGTCATAGGTGATAGAGTGAATTTTGGAAGTGCTCGGTGTGATGGCAAAACTTGCAGCAAAAAACAAGACTGAGACAGGAGCTAAAGTGTCTTAGTGAGTGAGAGAATCATCAGCAAGGTGCTTGACAACAAAATGGAAGAAGTATAGAGTAAATGCCAGAAGCCTGCAGAGTTTTTATATGAGTGGGGGGCTGTGATTTTAAATTAATTTTTTTTAATGATAAACCTGCAATGCATACTAACAGACATCTAACAGAATGAGTATTTTGCTCATTACAGGACATTGCTTCATTTTACAAAATAAAAGGAAATTTATGTGGCTTTGCTGTGCTTTCTTTGATTAGGGAAGGGTGCTGTGGCATTACTAGGGAAAAGGATTTTATCGTGTCTTTTTATATTTCTGCTTGCAATATAATCCTTACCTCTGAAGTAAATTTCAAGCTCATTTCCTGCTAAACGGATATACATATAAACAAATTGTCACACAAAACTCATGAGGAAGTGTTAAGTAATTTTAGTAAGAATTATTTGCCCATGAGCAAGCTGCAGTAAAAACTGCCAAGCCTGAAAATAGTTTTAAATACAGGTATTTTTTCATGCCTAACTGAAAGAACACTGATATTCCTAAGTTAAAGTGGTATATGGTCCCTATAATCTGATGACTCTAAGAATTTGCACTGTGTTAAAGACAGAAAAATCCTGCAGCATTTTATCTACCCCTACAGTCAGAATTGTATGAGAAGGCTGGACTTAGCCTTGTTTCAGTAGGTTTTTCCAGCTAAATATTTACTTTTTTTTTTGTAATAATACTAAAAACAATAGGTTTTAGAGCCCAAAAAGTCACAGAATTATACAACTGGAAAAATATTAAAATGTCTCCACCAACTACGTTTTCCTTGATCACACTAGAACTTCAAAAGACCCTAAAAGACAACCATCCACCCTCAGAAGAAACTTGACCAACACCTTTACCATGATGCTTAATA
Organism: Craseonycteris thonglongyai; assembly: GCA_004027555.1. Classification (NCBI taxonomy): domain Eukaryota; kingdom Metazoa; phylum Chordata; class Mammalia; order Chiroptera; family Craseonycteridae; genus Craseonycteris; species Craseonycteris thonglongyai. The sequence goes on along the minus strand of PVKE010018551.1, from coordinate 20,239 downwards.
TTGTTGAAAAAGCACAGTATACAAGATGTTCTCCTCAGAAACTAGTAACTATTTAGTAGGTATGATGCCCAAGTTAGTCCTTAAGTCCAGAAGGAAAGACCAAATTGACAGACTAGAAAAGAAACAGCTCATCAATATTCATTGTTCTATTTACTGCAAGGGAATTACTAGAAAAGTAATTGAGGACATCGTTCTCTACATGTTAGGCCCCTCTTTATGAACACTCACAGAAAAATTTTCTCTCTGGTTTCCATAAGAAAGATCAGTAGTGCTTCTCCCAAATTAATACTGCCTAATGCATGATCTCTATGTCTTGAGATTTCCTGTTAATTATTTGCTAATATTCTATAGGATTGCTTTAAAGTCTCCCCATCTCTTGGAAGGAGACATCCAAAAAACAGAACAGAAAATAAAGTTAGTGCAAAGAATGGAGGAGAGCATAGGAAAAACTCCTACAGAGCAAATGTTAAGGACCTTACGGCCATCGTGGATGTGCACATGTGTGTTTGTCTAGGTATGTATAGAAATATTTTTCTTTCTAAACATTTTCATCATATAGAAACCACTATTTTAAACACAGTGTATTCATTATCTATGGATGAGAAACAAATTATCACAAAATGTAGCAGTTTAAAACAGCTAACATTTATTATCTCATAGTTTCTGTTGATCAGGAATCTGAGCACAGAGTAACTAGGTCGACAAACTCAGTGTCTCCCACAGGTGACAATCACCATATCGACTGAGGCTACAGTCTTCTCGGGGCTATATTTGGAAAGTATCTGCTCACAAGCTCACTCAAGTAGCCTCAGGTCCATGTTGCATACTGTTTGGGAACAGCTCCTTGCCACATGGGCTTCCCCATAAGACTTTCCCAATGTTGCAGTTTGTTTCCAGAGTAAAGTCTGTGAGAGAAGGAAAAGGGAAGGGAAGGAAAGAGGAGGGGAGGGGAGGGGAAGGGAGGAGAGGAGAGCAGAAGAGAGGAAAGGAGGGGAGGAGAGGAGAGGAGGGCAGAGGAGAACAGAGGAGAGGAGAGGAGAGGCAAGCAGGACAGAAGACTAACCTTGAAATTAACATCCCTTCACTTTTATCATATTCTATTCATTAGAAGTCAGCTACTAGGTTTAATCTTCATTCTTTCTTTTTTTTAATTTTTTTTTTATTGTTTTTGACATAGAGAGAGATACAGAGACAGAGACAGAGAGAAGTGGGAGGGCCCAGGACAGTCTCCACAGTTGCACATCATTGGTTTTTCCACATAGTTTTACTCCATAGGTGGGCGCAGGGCTGCACAGGGCAGAAACTGGGCCGGGGTCTTGCCCCCGGTGAGAACTGAACTGGGGGTACTCCCCAGTTCAGCATATGGGTCCACATGGGCCAGGGCCGGGATTCGATCCTCGGTCCCTGGGGCTGCAAAGTGAGCACCTAACCCACTGAGCCATCCCGGCTTCCCCATAATCTTCATTCTTTATAACTGATAATTGGTGTCCAAAGTAAGTACTCAGAAAATGATTTTTAATCAGTGAGGCAGAGCTCAACCACATGAACAGTGTCAATACATCTGGCATTGTCTGAGAACTTGTTCTGAAGAAAGATAAGAAAAACTGGCTATTGTGAATCTTAATTACAAACTCTCCTAAACCCTGAAGGGTCTAGGACCTAGACTCTATTACCTAGACTCTAGGTAATAAGTAAATTCTCTAGAAGCAGTTCACCAAATGGGTGCACAAATCTAGCTTCTTTGTTAGTTTAGGTCACTGAGTTTTCATGAACTTTCCCTAAACTGACTCACCTTTAGATGATGAGTTAAATAATAATCAACACCACCCTATCCAGATGCTTAAATTGTTTAAGAAGCTGAAAGTCTTTAGCTCAGCTCTCCCATTTCTGCTGAGCCCCGTAGTAACGTGACACAATCCCAACAGAAATGCCACATCTGTTGCTCATTTACGACCTACGAAATTCTGCTTACTTGTCAGTTTAATGTATATCTGCATATTCAATTAAGATGGCTCTACAAGGTTCAATATATACAAAGTGGGAAGTTCTTATCTCTGTGCAGTTAATCATATTTTTCTCACCAGTGAATTATTTTGAATTAATAGATTTAATTTGCACATCAAATTCTTTAAAGTATAACTGTTTAATCAATAGATTTGATTACCTAACAAATGGACATTTTATATATATATATATGTATATATATATATATATATACATATATATACCCACATACACACATGTATTTACAGTATATTGAATCTATATTACATATAATATACCCTTTATAATATATTAAAAATAACAATATGGATATATAGATAGTATATGGACAATATTAAGACAAGGAAATCTATTAATTTTTAGCTAAAAGAATATAAGCATTTATGGGGAAGCCGGGATGGCTCAGTGGGTTAAGCGCTCACTTTGCGGCGCCGGGGACCGAGGATCAAATCCCGGCCCCAGCCCATGCGGAACCATATGCTGAACTGGGAGCTCTCCCAGTTCAGTTCTCTCTGTGTCTCTGTATGTCTCTCTCTCTCTCTCTCTCTGTCAAAAATAAATAAAATTAAAAAAAAAGAATATAAGCATTTAATATGCACCATATATATGTGTGTGTGTGTACGACACACACACATTTTTTTTCTTTCCTATTACTGCACAGGATGCTGAACATTTTATGCTGTGTAAAATACCTGAGAACCGTCCTTCTAGTCTTCTAAAATATGTATTTTAGGGCAAAAGAATTAAACTACATAGGTTACAAAATCCAATACCTCCTTTCTTTCAAACATTGTTTTTACTTTATTGATCTTTTATATTAAAGGATTTAAAATAGTATTTTTTATTAGGTAAGGATTGTTACACGTAAATCTGGATTGGTCTTTGAGTGTCCTATTTCTAAGTAATTTCGGTATTATCTGACCAGGTAATATTATTCAAAACAAACGCGATGCATTCCATTATTATTATGCTCTTCCATGCTTTTTGACACTAAATTAATGGAGTATATTATGCAAATTTACTCCTTTTTTTAAAAAGTAGAATGTCCGGGTACACTGGCAGTAGCCTAAAGATACAGAAGTAGAGAGAAATTAACCAGTTCTAATGCGATGCTCTCCTTTAGGAGAGCACAGGCAGGCTCACTGATCTCCACCACGAAAAAGGTATCATCCTGCTCACTTGGTGAAAAGAGTGTAAGAGGGGGAAACCGGGATGGCTCAGTGGGTTAAGTGCTCACTTTGCATTGCGGGGGACCGAGGATCGAATCCCGGCCTGGCCCATGCGGAACCATGTGCTGAGCTGGGAGCTCCCCCAGTTCAGTTCTCTCTGTGTCTCTGTATCTCTCTCTCTCTCTCTCTCTCTCTGTCCAAAAACAATTAAAAATAAATAAATGTTTAAAAAAAAAAAAAAAAAGAAAAGAGTGTAAGAGGTTGTAGACCAAGCATGTCCAACCCATGGCTCATGGACCGCATGAAGCCCAACACAACTTCGAATGCAGCCCAACACAAATTCGTAAACTTAAAACATTGCAAGATTTTTTTTTGTGACCTTTTTTTTAAGCTCATTGACTATCACTAGTGTTATACAAGGTCTGACAATTAAGTTCAAAAACTTGCTATCGCATGCTTACATTGGCAGCACTGTACAAACAACTCCATAAAGCTTCATAACCTTGGTATATCAGTGTCTCACAGCTGTGTTTATGCTGACATGTGGTGATGTCTTACTGATTGGTGTTTATGATTGTTGTTGTATGTTTTTGTGTGCCAGTGCAAGAATGTCGGAGCTTGAATTAGAGTAATGAACAAACATTACATTTCTTGTTAAACTTGGCAAGAGTGGAAGTGAAATCAGGAACATTTTAGTCCAAGTTTATGGGGATAATGCCATGACAAAAATGGCAGTGTACAAATGCATTAAACGTTTCTCTGAGGGGAGAGAAAGTGTAACTGATGAAGAGAGGAGAGGAAAGCCAGTAATGAGCAGAACAGATGAAAACATTGCATAAATTTGTCAAATTGTGCATCAAAATTGTTGAATTGTTGATTGACTATGAGAAGCATAGCCGACCAAATAAACATCAATAGAGAAACAGTTAGGAGAATCTTAACTGAAAATCTTGGCATGAGAAAGGTGTGTGCAAAAACGGTCCCAAAGGAGCTCACTGATGAACATGAGCAAAGTAGTCAAAGTTTGCCAAGACCTTTTGGAGAGGCAAGACAATATTTTGGGCCATGTGATCACTAGTGATGAAATCAGGGTGTACCAAAACAACCCTGAAACAAAGCATCAAAGTGTACCACTGAACTCAGCCAATTCTCCATGACCCAAAAAGTTCCATCAGTCCAAATCTAGAGTCAAAATGACAATGCTAACCTTTTTTGATATCATAGGGATTATTCATAATGAATTTGTACCATTTGGACAAAGAGTCAACCAAGATGACTATCTGAAAGTGCTAAAAGGGCTGTGTGAAAAAGTTAAGACGAAAATGACCTGAACTTTTTGCCAACAACTCATGGCTCTTCAATCATAAGAATGCACCAACTCACATGGCACTGTTTGTGAGGGAGTTTGTAGCCAGTAAAAAAATAACTATATTGGAGGAACACCCTCCCTATTCACCCAATCTGACCCCCAATTACTTTTTTCTTTACCTGAAGATAAAAGAAAAATTGAAAGGAAGACATGCTGATGATATTCAAGGCATCAAGGGTAATACAATGATGGCCATTCCAGAAAAAGTTCCAAAATTGCTTTGAAGGGTAGACTGCTAGGCACTGGCTTCAGTGCATAGCTTCCCAAGGGGAGTACTTCAAAAGTGATCATAGTGACAATTCAACAACAAGGTATACTGTACAGCACTTTTTGTGGGATGAGTTCAGGAACTTAATTATCAGGCCTTATGTGTATGGCCAAGACCATTCTTCTTTCAATGTGGCCCAGGGATATCCCTATTGTAGACATTTCTAATTAAGCAACCACAGTAGTGTATACAATTATGCCACAATTGATGTTACCTTACCAGGTGACTATTTGAGTGATGAAATATTTTATTAATAGAACCTAGAAACTATTTTTCATCAATCCCTCAAGAATAACTACAGGGTTAAGAGATTACAAATGGGATAACTTGTCAGAAATGTCAGTTTCTCAGCTAGTGCTGTGTTGTCTCTTATTAATTTATTAAATTAAACAATGTAACTTTAGGTAAACCTTAAGCCTCAGATTGTCATATATATCAATTTTTCATGTCTGAAAAGTAATGATTTCCTATGTGTTCACTACTGGGAAAAATGAATTGAGGTGGAATTCAAAGATAGTCACTTTATATAATATCCAGGTAACAGATGAATACACATGCACACACAAAGACTGCTACATCATTAAGTCCCATGATATCATCCATAATTCCAGCAAATATTTCTTCTCTTTTCAAAAAGGTCAAAATTAGCAAACAATTACTTAGTAACAACGTAATATATGTTTGATTTCCTCTTCTGATTCCTAATGTAGTATCATATTAATTTCTGTACTTACTTTTCACTGATGAAAAATAAAGAAACAGTTTATGTACATTCATAAAGATGTGTTCTAATAGCATATGAACCAAGTGTTCTGTATTCCATACATTAATTTCCTCTATAATTCTAATACATTTAAGATTATTTATTATGAATTATGACAGGAAATTAATATTTATTGAGGATCTACTGGTGTTAGGTATTCATTTAGGCATTTTGCACAAAATTAATAGTAATTATTATAGTTGTATGATAATAACATGGTAAGATCATTATAAATTACATAATTTTATAATTTTACTTATTATTATTATAACAACTAATATTTCTTGAGAGCTAAAGTATTTGAGAAGCTAAAATACATATTTTTTATTATTGTAATAGTAACTAACAGTTAATTAGGAGCTCATTATACAGTGAGCACCATACCAATTGCTTTGCATATACTGTTTTTGCATACACTATCTTTGCATACATTGTCTTCTTTCATTTTCACTATGGTAATTAATAATATGCACATTTAAACGAGGCTCAGAAAGTAAAGTTTACCTAGGGCCACAAAGCTCAAAGGTGTCAGGACAAAAGTCCATATGGTTCTCCTGTGCCACATTACTTTCCATACAAAGCAAAGCTAATGGCAACCAAGTTTTAGCATTCTTAATTTTAGCGTGTTTCTCCACTTTAGAGGAACGCATTTCCTCTAGATTGATGATGGATGCTGATGATGAGAATGATGATCACGATGATGATGGCGATGATGATGATGGATAGTAATACTAATAATAACCCTACGATAACAACCCATATGTTAAAAATGAAGAAACTGTCTAACTTTTATGAGATATTTTTGCTAGTAAGTAGCTAAGATGGGGCTAAAATTCAGGTTTTCTGTTTCTTGGATCAGATTTTTTTTTCTGTAAAAGCTGGTAATCTGTTTAATAAGAGTTGAAATAAGTGAACAAAGATTACAGAATAAGTCTTAAGTGTGTCAAATCAATGCCGCTTCTGGCCAGATAATGCACTCCCACAGAGTCATAACACATTGATTGTGTTTTTCACTGTTTTAAAACTTCATCCATTCAGACAACACTAATAGTAAACTTGTGATCATTTGGATATGCTGAGCTACCGGTACTTTACCTTCGTATTATTATCAAAGCCAAATAATGTGAACCCAATAGTATTAAAAGCAGTGAATTGTGCTCTATTGCTATACTGCCTCTGGCTGAGCAAGTCAGGCAGGCGTGTGCTCTCTCTCACTCTCTCTCCCCACTCCCTCTTTCCCTCCCTTTCTCTCTCACCAAGCCTCACTGTCTCCCTCCAGTGTCACACTAGGTCAACCTTCCTAACCAGACTCAGTCATTCATTCTCAGCTTTTCTTCTCACCAGTCCATTCTCAGCAACCAGTACTGCCCCTTTCTCCCAGCCTTAGCAATTAGTTGTGCTACTATTGTGAATTAATCATACAAGCAAGTCAATATTAGCCTAATTAAGAGTAAAGCCAACAAATTATTTGAAGCACCACTCCAGCAGCGTTTGCATTCAGCCTTGTATTAGGAGCCAATCAAGCTTTCCAGCTATTGACTCAAGCACTTCCAGGATTCATGAATATTTACAGCTAAGCTTTCTCTCCAGCCCAGCTCCTGAACCCTGCCCAGGGTCTCCATCCTTTACCCAAGCCTATATACCCATCACCCATCACTTTGAAAATAATATAATACCTTGTTTTTTTGTTTACTACAACTTAAATGTGTATCTATGTACTTCAGTCATTTTGTCAGTTTGGGTTATACATTAATAAAGACTATTTTAATTTTTTTCCTAGCCATTTCCAAAATCAAAATTAGCACCTTTAAAAAACACTGAAACAAATACACAAACATTCCTTACTTAGACCAACGCTGTCAATATAATCAATGGTAGCAGGTCAACCAACTTTGTACTTAAAGAGCAAAAGCAAGGGAAAATCATGACTGAACAGTAAAAAATATGTACCAGTGGTGACTAGAAGGAGGAAAAAAGTTTGAGTAAGGAATCTGAAAGCATCAGAGAACATTTTAAAAATAGTGAACTTAGTAAACCAAAAAAGCACTGGAGTGAAATTTCACCCTGAATTTTTCCATTAAAGGGTAATTCAGCTTTGGAAAAAAATAATGTGGGAAGCTGGGATGGCTCAGTGGGTTAGGTGCTCACTTTGCAGCTCCGGGGACCGAGGATCGAATCCCGGCCCTGGCCCATGCGAACCCAAATGCAGAACTGGGAAGTGCCCCCAGTTCAGTTCTCACCGGGGTGAGACCCTGGCCCAGTTCCTGCCCTGTGCAGCCCCGCCCACCTGTGGAATGAAACTATGTGGAAAAACCAATTATGTGCAACTATGGAGACTGTTCTGGGCTCTCCCCCTTCTCGCTGTCTGACTCTCTCTCTCTCTCTCTCTCTCTCTCTCTCTCTTTCTGTCAAAAAAAATAAATAAATCTCTAAAAAAATAATGTGCTAAAACCTATACCTCTGGCAACAGAAACTGAAGCCATAAATTAGAGAGTCTTTTCTGATAAAATGTGTGAACACACGTATGGACCAGTGTATCGGTCATTCTTTTAAAAATGAGGATAAGAGAATATAAGGCTTAGGGTGTAGCTCAGCTGTGGACATGGGCTTTAAAAAGCATTAGATCCTGAGCAATTCCAGCCAGCCCATAGACAAGTCTTTGCTAATTTCTTGCTAGCTTTTTCAGTTCCTTTGTACATAGAAGTCATGCATTTTTTATTTCGGTTGTGTCCATTTCTAATATTGCCTCCTGTCACTTCCCCTAGACCAACCACCCTTATCATGTTCCACTCACTAAGAGTACTCACCACACTCAGACATTTAATGAGAATTCCGCATTAAAATCTTTCTAAAACTTATCAGAAAGGAAACAGAAGAAAGAGATGAAGTCTATTCCATTTTCACTATACCTACCACTTAATTCTTACCTTCACTTTTTTCAGGTCTTGATTATGAATACCCATATATTTTTCATAATTGTCTTTGAATCACTGTCTTACTTCTCATATTCTGTCCTCAGAAAACTTAACACATATTGATGTATTAACATTTGTAAAATTTCTGTGGAACAAGTTGTGTATCAGAAAATACTAAAACTTTTTAGTCATTAACACTAGAAAACGTCAACTTCTTTGTATCCTCCCCTAAATACTATGCAGTCTTTGGAAATTTCAGTTCATGAAGAAACTTTCTTAAGTGAATCAAGTGTCTTATTTCCTCAATGCTAAACATGATATTTATTCTTGTAATACAGGAATAAGTCTATAATCACATAGATGTATATGTGTCCACAAATGTGTTTATATATATATACTATTATTTAAACCTGATTTAGAATACAAAATGGGGACAAGCACATCACAAAGTAAGAAGTGCTGATTATAGAGTTTACATGGATTTCTTGAAAGTCCATTAACATTTAGGAAGATGAATATTTCAACAGGGAATTTCAGACATTCAAAAAGGGAAAGGATTCTTTTTTCCTAGGAGAAAGCCTCCCTGCGACAATACATTGAGGCAGTCAGAGCCAAAATATGCCTTTTGCTGCCATCAAGTGGTTCTTTAGGGAACCTTTTCATGAACAGCAATTGTGCGTACCCAGCATTATGGACACACTCAATGGTTTGGTGTTTACCTGGAGAGGAGGGAGGAGGGGGGAGAGGGGAGGGAGCATTGTGTGGGGAGGGGGGAGTGGGCACCAGATATATCGGGTTGGAGGGGGACCTGATTCTGGGAGCTGGGCACATAATGCGATGCATGGGTGATGTGATGTGGAGTTTTCCATTGGGAAACTGTCTTGATTGTTACCAACCAATGTCACCCCATTAAATTTAACAATAAAAACAAACAAACAAACAAAAAAACAATTAATCTATCCAGTGTTAGGGCAACACATTTAGAAATGCACATAGGTGTGGACACAGAACTAGATAGAGATAGAGATAAGAAGAATGGCTGTTTTCCTAGTGAGTCATAACTCATTATCTATTCTACTTTGTATTCACTAGTCCTTGTATCAAAAGGATGCCACAGGGTTTTGTGCAATGAATTAATTTTCTCTCTGTGCTCACAAAGCAGACATAATATAGTACTTCTTTTCAAAGCTGAAAAGTGGGAAAGTGTCTATCAAAAGGGAGACAATGATTTGTGGAAGTCGCAGATGCCTGATCGGCCTTGACTCACAGTAAGTTGAACTTGATAATCCGTACATCATCTGAGCAGTGACATTCACAATATGATGGGAACCCAACAAAATAACTAGATTGCATACAGTTTCATTTAAGGTGTTAATAAACTGTTTTAGCCAAGAAAAAAAAATAATAATAAATAAATAAATAAATTAGCTGCCAGGTGACCAAGCGAGTAGCCCTGGGAATGGGGAAGTGGGTGGTGGGGGAACAGGGTTGAGGGTAACTTTCTATAGCATATCCTTTTGAAAAAATGTCACCAATAAATAAACACAAGTTTATAAAAGGGAAAAAAAAAAAATTGTGGTGCATACGCTTCATTTTCTCACCATTTCGTTCCTTACAATATATGTGTTATCCTTCGGGGAATTGGGAAATCTGAAAATATCAGTAAAGCCTTTCCTAAATTAGAGCATTATACTATAAATGCTATAATATAAAAATTCCATGACTAAGATGTTCTTCAGCAAGACATCAAAAACACTTTAATAGGGAGGGGCCACCAGGTATATGGTGATGGAGGGAGAGCTGATTCTGGGTCGTGAGCACATAACGCAATGCGTAGATGATGTAATGTAGAGTTGTACACTTAGAAACTATGTAAGTGTTACCAACCAATGTCACCCCAATAAATTTAACAATTAAAAAAAAAACAACTTTAAAGTATCAGTTCCTAGCCAATAAAAACCTCCTGAAGCACACCTATCTTTATTTTTACTAAACAGAGAATTTCTAAATAGACTGGCTTTAGGATACCTAGTTGAACACAGAGAGAATAAAAAAATAAAAATAAATGGGGGGAGTCCTTTAGAATTGTTGTGAATCAAGTCCTGAAACTGTGGAAGAAAATGGTTTCCTGTTTCTTTCCTATTAATGTCTCACTTTCTTGAGGCTCCAGCCCCGTATGTAAACAATGCAGCATACTGTTGAACTGTCATGACTACATATCCCTTATTTTAACTTATTTGATTGTCTGGCCCCCTTTCTCTTTGAATATCTTCCCTCTCTCTCCCAAGAGAGTGGTAATTAAACATCAGTTGAATCACAAGTTGCCTTTTTAAAAACAATTCAAAAGCCAAAATGCTGTGGCAGCAGCCCCTTATATTCTGAGGAGGCAGCAACATTTATTTCAGAGTGTTGGTGCCTTTGATTGGAAAATGCATTAATAGGATTTTGGTTCTGAAGGAAAAACCCTGGATAAATCGAAGCGGATAGAAGCTGAGATGAAAGGGAACTAAATTGCTCTAGGAATTCTAGAAGCTATTGGGGAGGAGGGCTCCAGAGAGAAGTAAGAACCTGAAACTGGGAGAAAAGAATGGCCAGGGATGTTTTGGTGGGTTCCAAAATTAAAGGAAAAATGTATATCCAAAACAAACAAACAAAAAAAAGCTATGTGGTTATGTGTTCCCCAGAAGGTATTTTCCACTGCCAAATCCAGCATAAGTCAGACAAGCTTTTGATGCCCCTGTGCTACTCGTTATGTGTTTTCTAATCCATCTTTCTCTATAGCATCTCACAGGACCACCTAATGCAGAGGCTTCTGTTCCAATTTCTCACTTAATGCAAGACCAAATCCTTATTTCTGGTCTCCAATCCCTAAGTCACAATCTCACATGTCACTTCATAGGCTTACTGCCCTGGTTTCCAGATGTTTCTTCATCTTTGACCTTGGGTTTTTCCTTACCTTTGTATAAGCCCAGCTACACATTTAAAGAGTCTATTAGGCTGCATTATATTTTCGAGCATTTCTGTAGACTTTGTAGTAGGAGAGGCTTCTGGTTACCTAGTCTGCCACCTTGTAAAAGGAAGTTGCTCATAAGACCTCTAGATATAAAACTCCACCCAGTATCAGAGACTTCTGTGCATCAGGACCTTCACCTGCAACCTCAAACATTTATAGAAGGATGGATTTCATTTCATTTTGGTGATTTAGAAAACAAAACAAGTTACAATAGAAGCATTTTGGTTTTGTTAAGGTAGAGAGGAGCAGAAAGAGAATCAAAGGTGAGAAGAGACATCCCCCAGAGTGGTAGGAAATATGGCTTGTCTGAGTCTTGGTCCTTTCTAGCCCAGCCAGCTAACTTACCCTCTCCATCTTTCCCTCTCCATCTAAACGCCTCTTAGCTTGGCTCCCCAACAGATGGCTAAAGCCCTAAGCGATAGTGCGATAGTGCGTATGAGTACTTCAGGGAATTACTGCAATGTAAAAACCAGGAGCAGGCCACATCACTCTTACCAAGACAGTCTGGATAAAACTTTTGAGGTTCCAGTTAGTGAAACACAGGGATTTTGTTCTCTGTAACAAGGGGTTAAGGAATTCTGGATTAGCCTAAATTTGCATCCAATCCTAAAATTGGGGGGAATAAAAGGCAAATCATTTTAGGAAAATTTCTTTTGTCCTCTCTGAAACCCTAACCCCACTTGTTGTAGGCCTGCAGGCTTCCAGTTTGGAAAGGAGTTCTAAAATATAACCACAGGTCTAGTCTCATAGAAAATCCTTGAAACATTTCTTGGGATAGTTCTAGGCCAGTATTCCTAGAGAGATCGACAAACCAGGGCACAGTGGAATCCCTAGTGCAAATCAGATTCACGGTTGAGAACCCTGAATTCCCCTCTGTATCCACCATCAATCTTATGGTATAAAACCAGTCAATCGTGATACCTGTGTGCCTATTATTCTTTCCACAGTCTCTGCCCCATCATGCTCCTGCCTTACAAAGGATGAGGCCATGCCTCAGATAACACGGTGTTACCCGCAAAGCACAGTTGTATCCATTTGACTAAGAACTGATTTTCCCACAAGTTTACCTTAAAGTGTTCATTAGTTCAAATGGTATGCGTCATAAAAGTTCACAACACATCTTTTATAAATGACTATTTAATTTTATCTGTAGAACTAAACTATCTGTCCCTGGCTTTGATTTTTTTTAATTGTTTAAAAGAGGGCACCATTAGAATGACTTCTCAGTAAAGGATCCTTTTCCAACAAAGATGAGGAGGCATACTGATGAATAAATAGTTCAAGAGAGTTACATAAGAGTACGGGATATTGTATTTAGTCTGAGCATGAAAGAGAATCATTTTCAGTTTTATGTAAGATTGTTACACATGCATTTTAGACTAACTCTTCTCTCATGTCCTGCACATACCTCCTGCCTTTTTCAACTTCCAAATTCAGCCTGAATAATAAAAATATAAAGAAAGGCTAAGAGGCACATGTTGATTGGGCAACAGGATCAATAATCAATCAAACCTGTTAACCTAAAAGCAGGCTGCATTGCTAGAATTCACAACTTAGCTCAACTCCTCTATTATTGCTCAAAATACAGATTTAATTATAACGGAACCTTAGACTAGTGACAAGACCTCTCTGGTCCTCCGTTTCTTCAGCTGTAAAATGGAGATAATGGAACTACCTATTGGATAGGATCATCATGGGCTTAATGGAAACAATTCATATCGGGTACTGAATGCTCAATAACTGCTACTCTCATTGAAGTTAATTTTATTATTAGCTATTGAGTCTTGACAATGTATTAGAGATGATCTTTTATTGCATTTAATTCATTACTTTCAAATCTGTTTCTTTCCTCAGAATAAACTCTTCTGGTTAGTTTACTAGTTTCCATATTAAAAACAAACAAACATAGAATTGGATGAAAAGTCAATTCTAAGCAAAGAATATATTTTCTATACTACATAGTATATTATTTCCAGCAACAGCATAACATAATGTAAGTTTTACATGGGTCCCTTTGCCTTCTGGTTCCAGTGGTGAGAGTGCATAATACTTCCCAGACCTTTGGCTGTGCTCAGTAATTCCAGCAGCACCATGACCTGTTCCATTAGTACAGGCACTGCTCTAAGGCTGAGGCTTATTCTGACTAACTATTCCTAAGAGTCTGTAAGTCCACCATTTAAAAATAGAGGCAGTATAAATGGCATCATTTAAAGCACAAGAAATAATTACAAATAAATATTTTAATAACTTCCTAAAACTTGAATATTTGACCTAAAGTCATATTCTTGAATTTACCGCTTGTTAGTTAGTATAGACTAAAGTATAAACCTTGTAAAATACCTGCTTTCCCTTTACTATTCATTTCCTTTAATGATGGGGAAAAAAAGAAAAAACCCAAATTTTATTTCAGCTCTCTCTCTCTCTCTCTCTCTCTCTTTCAACATTGAACAGTGGTGGCTAAGAACTATACATAGTATTAAAATAATTGCACTACGGAACTGGCCGACAATCTTGCCTTGCCAACATTTAGAAGAAAACAATATTACTATTACCTGGCTTTCCAATCAGTTGGGGAGGATAGATCAAATATCTAAAGTAGTTTATTATTGTCACTAATCTAATTTTTAATGCTGTAGACCAGGCATGTCCAACTTACAGCACAGGATGGCTTTGAACGTGGCCCAACACAAATTCTTAAAACATTATTAGATTTTTTGTGTGACTTTTTTTTTTTAAGCTCATCAGCTATCATTACTGTTAGTGTATTTTATGTGTGGTCCAAGATAATCCTTCTTCCAGTGTGGCCCAGGGAAGCCAAAAGATTGGACAATACTATTGTTGACTAAGCCTGACCTTAAAATCTACCAAAAGCAAACCAAGAACTGGAGAAAGTTAAAAAAAGAAAAAAATCTACAATATACTTGGTAGTACTTCTTCATGCCATGATGATTTGATTAGTGATTTGATAAGTATAGATCACAACCCTGGATTTAATACAGGGTGGCCCACTTTTAAAATGACCCATTTATAACAAAGGTCTCTCTGTTGTAGCTTTCAAGAGAGTTTAAAATAAAAATGCCACCAGTGTCAAATACTTTTATTTAGCCAAGCATTGCAGAGCAATAGAATTACAAATCTGGAGAACTTCATCTTAGCCCATCTTTACTAATCATGTGAGTATAAACAAGTCAATAAGATTTCCTGATTGTCACCCTCTCTGTTACTATAATAAAATTAGTATATATCCTCAAACTATCCACATAGAGCAGTCCTGACAAAGAACACAATATAAATATTGTAAAAAGCTTCTTGGAGACAAGATTTGAACTATTGTAAGTAAGAAAAATGTACGAATTATCCCTATGTAGGGCAGCCTATTTGTGAAGGAGAGTTAGGCCAGTACGTTACACACTAAAAAATTCTCTTTGAATTCTTATGAGTTTCAAACGTAAGACTCACCACCGTAGAAAGCAGAAATATAACCTACCCCATGTTCCCATCCATCAGAAGAATCGTGTTGTATATGTGAGAAAATATGAAGAGAAAGAGAATTGTGCTGAAGAACATTGTCATCCATGACCCATGATCCTCTCGAAACATTTTTAACCGGAGCAACTGACCTGCAATATAAAATATTATTAGAAATCAGTGTACATCATAACTAAAAATTCATACATCTTTGTTTTGTTTTAGTGAATCTCTATTATCTCACCATTTCTGAAGTCTTTGTTTTATGGGTGAATTTATGTTATCATGACATCAATTTATTTATTATTATGAGAATATGGCATAGAGAGATCGTTAATTATGCTGGCATCAAAACAAGATTAATTCAAGTACTACTACCTGCTGTTTTTTATTTCATAAGTATGTTTTTGGTGTATTCATTTGAAAATAGTTAAGGCAAATGGTAAAGACATTGCATGAACTCCACAGACCCATTCCCAATACTGACCAGACAATGAAACCAAGGCAGACTTCACTTCCACAAAGATCCAACTATTGAGGGCACATGAAAACTTAAAAGGAATGATAACACCTCTGCCATGAGGGATGGATGACTTAGCCTTACTCATAGCTAAAATGTATACATTTTATACCTGTATACAAACATGTGCACAATGTGCGCGTTGGGGGGTTGGGGTGGGGCACGTTCATGTGTTGCGAAGCTCGGTGTGGTTCCCAGCAAAACATAATTTTCACTCTGGGGTCTAAAATTCCATTTACAAAGGTAAATGCTAAAATTAGAAAGAATGTTAAAATGTAAATATTTCAAGAAGGTAAATGAATTAAGATGACACTAAAGTAAAAATTACTAATATCAGAATTCATTCAGAGAAATGTTTGAGATTGGTGACAGAAAGAGGAATGAGGGCATTAGTATCCTCAACGTTAAAGAAGATGAAAAAATCACGTGAGTAGGGATAAAATAAACAGAGGTCACCCTGGCTTCTCCTAAGACAAATTGTCTATTATACCTATCTCCATTCCTGAGAAAGTGTATCAAACAATGATAAGAAAGATGATGTACATATAGGAACTATAATTAAAATAGGGTAGGCCTGAAAATCTAAAATTTCTCACTAGAGAAAATATTCTTGTTTTATTCATAAGTTTAAGTTATTAAAAAAATATGTATTTCCATCTGGAAATTATCTCTCTAGAGATAGGCAGTAGTTCTCTTGTAGGTTACTAAGCACAGGAAGAAATAATCCTTTAAGATTTAACTATTAAACTTTCCCTTGTAACTCACTTTTATTAAACTAGCACTTTAGATTTCAATTGGAAACTGGGCTCACAGAAACATTACCCAAGCTAAAACTGTAAATAGAGCAAAAGGGAGATTTGGTTACTTCATCTGGTTTCTTGGCTTACACAAGAAAAGCAGAGGGCAAATTTGAAAGTCAGAAGGAATGTGAATTATAGCTAAAAGAATGTGGAAAACTTTCTACTAAAGTGAAAGATACTAGCTCTGCAAATTACAACTTTATTTGATTACTTGAATTATTAATTATGGAAAGTCTCCACACAACATATTATATTATAAATAGGTATTATGCACAAAATGCTTGAGCTTAAAATACACATGCCATAAATATTGTAAAGCAAACTGTGAAGAATATTATTCATTCATTGAACAAATAGTTAATGTGTGTTAATTACATGTGCCAGCCATGGTTCTAGGTGGTTAAGATACAACTATGAGCAAAGTAGGAAGGTGTTTGAAGTCAATCATCATTTGGGCGCTTATTGAAAATGTGACCTTATTTTAGACTCATGGCCTCTCTTTATTCAAAGTTCCCTTAACCTTGAGTCCTTTCAGCTTCAAACCAAAAACTATTTGAAGAACTTCTTAACATATGCATACATTAAAAGAATTCACTAATGTATGTACTTTAAAAGTCACATAATAATGCTGGCGACTTAAGAGTACTTTGCAAATAAAACAGTGGATTAACTACACACTGGCTGAAATAATACAGTTAGTAAAACGAGAAATGTGACAGTACCATTCATACTGTCATTGCCAAAGCTCATTGTCTGGCACTAATTTCAGTCGTTAATGTCATTAGCACAAAGTTGGCAGGTTAACACGAATTGAAATTCACTTGAAGCGTACAATAAAAGCGTTGCAATATTTCCGGCCAGAACTGATGTGACCCAAATGTCGAGTCAAATCACATCAAACCAAGAACCTCAAAACCTCTGATGATGTCAGATGAAAATGTGTTGTCTGTGCCCTATTATGTGACCATACATTTGGTTTGCTTGGGACAGTAATGGCTTATAGCTGTTATCCTGCCATCACTATTAATAGTGCCCCTTCCTATCTTAAGCATACTGGTTTAAACAAAAAATCATATGACACCTTTCCTATAGGTCACAGAAATCAGAATCTTATAACTTTCCTTTAAAGGAGTTTCAGGAGAAAGTGGAATGAAAGTAGTCCTTACAGGTCAACAGAAAAGACATGACTAAGAGGGGTGCATTTCTGACAAGCTCATAGATGACTTTTCTCTTAATCAGAGATGTATTTGTAAGTCTGCGTGTCTACTTATTAATCAAATAATGCATTTTATTAGTAAAATCTGTGTTGGACTGTATTTACTCAAGTCTTCCAAAAGAAAAATTCTACAAGTAACATAAGAGAAAAACACATCTTGTTGGCAATGATGCAGTCACCACTTAAACTGTTCAACCTCAGAAGACTTAAGGCCGAGGACTGTACATCATTTACTGTCTACTTGTGTACACCACACCTGGCTTTGAACTATAATGCAGTGAGGACCATATTTGTCTTCCTCACCACTGGCATCTCCATGGCATTGGCACATAGCATGTCTTAAATCAATATTTGTTTAATGGATTAAAAAAATGGAGGGACACACAAACAAATGAACAAGCAATATCCTACTGTGTGACTAAAATCCCTCTATGTATAAGACACATGGGGGCACACAGGAAAAAAGGGTGTTAGGTAAAGAAAGTCTGATAAAGAAACAGGAGCTTCATGCTGAATAGAAGGGACTAGAGCTCAGGAGGTGGCTAACAGGGAGAAAATGAGGAAGAGGTGAAGCTTTTAAAGAACTGATGGACTCCACAGTGCTCAGAAGGCAGATGTAATAGGGACCAGATCTACAAACATACAAGTACTTGTCCTATAAAACCCCAACTCTAATGCAGAGCTACAATTTGCTTTATCTGATTTCAGTGAACCACTGTGGAAAAAAGTTACACAAGTTACACTACATAATCAGGAGCTTCAACTGTAGCTGCTACGATAGTCCTGCACCTTAATACTTTTCATTGTCCTGGTCAGTTTGCTCTCCCATTCTCCTCACCAAATTTCCAATTTCACCTCAAAGCTCCCACTAAGACTCTTTCACTCTCAGAATGAGGCTGACCAAATGTACCATTTTAAAGAGGACAGAAACAACAGTACTGTCCCATTTCAAATGGTACATATGGTCAGTCTACTCTCACTGGGCTAACTTTAAGGTGTCAGTAGGCTGACCATACGAACCATTTGAGGGACAGCACCATTGTTTTCTGTCCTGTTTAAAATGGTCCAGTCAGCCTACTCAGAATATGACCTCGGCTCCAACCCCAAAGAAATACTGCTGCCACCAAATATGTTTCTTTTCAACTTCCTGCCAACTCACATATTATATTTATCTACCTTTACTGTTATCCCTACTTCACTCCCTTTTTTCTCAAAAAATGCAGAGCTCCTCCTGCAAAATATCTCGCCTATGCTATTTTAAGACCACATCCTCCCCTCTTTTGGTACCTTGCTCCATCAGACATCTTTTCTCTCCTTTATATTTCTAATCTCTCTCTCCTTCCTGATTCTTTTCCTTATGCTTCTGAAGCTTTTGAAGTCCATCCTATAAGCAATTTTTTTTTAAATTTATTATATTGTTTGAAAGAAGGTGAGGGAAGCCGGGATGGCTCAGTGGGTTAAGCGCTCACTTTGCAGCCCTGGGGACTGAAGATCGAATCCCAGCCCCGGCCCGTGCGGAACCATATGCTGAGCTGGGAGCTCCCCTAGTTCAGTTCTCTCTCTGTCTCTGTATATCTCTCTCTCTCTTTCCTCTGTCAAAATAAATAAATAAAAAAATATATATTTAAAAAAAAGAAAAGGTGAGAAAGGGGAGAGACAGAGAGAGACAGAGAGGAGGGGGGAGGGCTCAGAGCAGTTTCCATGGTTGTACATCATTAGTTGTGAAAGGTGGATGTGGGGCCACGTGGAGAGGGAACTGAACCAGGGGCCTCCCGCATGGAGGTGGGAACCTTTGCCACAGAGCCATCCCGGTGGCCACAAGTTGCACCACAATTCAGCCTATGGGTTTGCATGGGCCAGGGATGTAAATCAAACCCCGTACCTCGCAACTATGAGGCAAACACTCAACTGCTGAGCTATCCTGGTATCCCCAACCAATGTTTTCTTAACCCCATGTCCTTGAACTACCACCATTCTCCTTCCCCTCTCACCCAGATTTCCAGAAAGAGTAATTTCTATCACCTGAATGCACTGAGATATTACTTGCAATGCAAACATTCTACTAAAATTGTTTTGGCAAATGTTAAAGACCCCATCACTGCCAAATCTGGTGGAAAAGTATTGCCTTTTAACTTATAGGACATCTAGTTACATCTGACTTAGCAATTGTCCACTTTGTCTTTTTTGACACTACTTCCTTGGCTTCTCTAACATCAAATACTCTTTGTTCTTTTTTTCTATTTTCCTGATTACTCTCCATCACCTTTGGGAACATCTCTTCTTCCATGTGTACCATAAATAATATTCACCATGATCTTTCCTCAGTCTTTGTCTTTATCACACTACTACACAGTTTCATCTACTCTCATGGGTTTAACATTCAATATCTCCACCACAGACTTTTCTTTCTGAGCTTCTTACTGGAAGAGTCACCTGGTCACTGTCCTCCTTAATGTCCTACTGCCAACTCAAATTCAGTCTACAAAAACAAATCCAAAATATCTATCCCTTGCCCCAACTCCCAATATACCCATATCTCAAATCTGACCATTCTCATTCTTAAATCCACTCCTACTTCTGATTTTACCATCTTATCATTTTCAAAATAACTCAGGGTAAGGATCATTCTTGATTTTTTTATTCCTGCACACCTTCCATTTCAATCAACAGTCCTATTATTTTGCAAACTCACATGCATACTCTTCTCCCATAAATTGGGTTCCCATTGTCTCTT
>PVKE010018550.1:10886-29497 GCA_004027555.1 Craseonycteris thonglongyai | reverse complement strand
GAAATGATCAGGGAAGCAGATACTGATGGTTATGGATAAGTAAACTATAAAGAGTTTGTACAAATGATGACAGCAAAGTAAAGACATTGTACAAAATGTGTTAAATTTCTTGTACAAAATTGTTTATTTGCCTTTTGTTCATTGAGTGTTTTAAAGCTGCCTGTGAAAAATCTCGCCCTCTGCTTTATCCCCATTTATAGCAAAGAAGAATGCAGCAAAAGAACAAAAAGAGGCAGCAGAAACATTTGAGAAATATGCTAAGTGAAACTAACCAGTCACAGAAGGACAAATATTGCATGGTTCCACTTATATGAGTTATCTTAGTCAAACTCGTAGAATCAGAGTAAAATGGTGGATGCCAGGGGCCAGGGGAGGAGGTATGAGATGGGAGTTGCTAACCAAAAGGCATAAAGTCTCAATTATGCAAGATGAATAAATCTTAGATATCTGCTGTACAAAATTGTGCCTATAGTTAACAGTATGGTACTGCACACAAGCATTTGTGAACAGGGTAGATCTCATGTTACGTGTTCTTACCACAAGAAAATAAAACTAAAAAAACAAACAAACAAACAAAAAAACATTTCTTATCAGACCTTTCTTATCAGACCTGCTGTTCTACAGTTCTAGGTGTATGTGTACAATAGTCATACCCATATTTTTAAGAAACCCAATAACAGCATTTTCTGTCATATGGCTTCTCCCATTACCCTTCCTTTCATTAAAAGGAATAGCCACAAGCCACACAATCTTTGTGCTTTATTAATGAAATAACGCTGGTCACTTTATTATTAAATGCAGCTTTTCTAAATTATTAATAGCTTAGCTGTTTTGCAAAGTTTAATTGAGCCTCACCAGAACCAGATAGGTGAAAACAAATTTAAATGTTATAGTGATTATTGCTTGAGATGAAACAATAGCATAAATACCTAAAAACAAGTCTTATTTTAGTTAATAAATGAAGTGCCTTTAATGTTGCAAAGATAAGCTTTCAAGGAAAACATTTTATAATTACTCTGCTCACTGCAAAACCATAATAATCATAATTTCAAGGAATTTTTACTATTTAGAGAAACCTCAAAAACACTTTCATAAACACTTGAAATTTTTCAAAATGGAGTTAGATCTTTTTCTGATTGTTGTAAAAATTTTACAGGAATACAGAATTCATAAAAATTTGTATGTAATTCCACCTTCCTGGAAATAACAGTTAACAGCTTGGTAAAGATTCTTTCAGATTTTAATGCTCATATAAACATGCAAAATATTTTTTTACCTAAATGAGACTATATTATAAGTACTGTTCTATAGCTTTTTTTTCTCTCACTTAGAAATATATTTAAACCTCTTTGCATGTCCATATATAATTATCTATCATTCTATCAGATCCATGTAAATTCCTCCCTGGCAGGCATCACATCTCATGAATACTCACAATTTAATTAATCCCTAATTGATGGACTTTTAGGTCATTTTCAATCTTTTATTATTATAAACAATAATAAAAGCATAATTTCCTTAAGCCAGAGGGCACTGACTCAAACAAACATTGCATAGACATAGTAGTTCATTAGTAATGTAATTAAGGCATACCCACTAAGATTCAGCTGCATCTTTTTAAAACATGTTTTTAATAACGCAGGCTATCATATTTTGTAAAAGTATGCTTTATGGGTTTGTCTTAGTTAAATTTCTATTAAATGAAAAAATATACTAGTATATATAAAACTATATTTATGTGCATAGGCAAGGTCTGAAAAGTAACATGAAACTTTATACGAGCAGATTTGTTAAATGTATGGGATTATAGGCACTGTTTTCTTTTTTAAATTTACTGCAACATGCTTTTTATGCAATAAACTTGAGAAGAAATTTCTCATTCTTACTGCCTTTCAATACATTTTAAAATCTGAATCTTTCATGACATAGCTTTTTACCATTTTCCAGCTAGCTAAAAGAACCTCACAACATTGTTGCACTTGTAACATGTCTAATAATTTCTAAGCTAAAGATATGGGGGGGAAATGCCATTTCAAACCTCTCAAAAAATAATCTCAATTTGTTTCAACATTTTAGTTCAGAGAAACTTAATTCAAAAACCTCTCAAATGTATATACTGGAAACCACACATGATTTACTACAGTCATGTGCTGCATAATGACATTGTGGTCAACTATATGGATGGCGCACACGGCTGTGGTTCCATAAGATTATAATGGAGCTGAACAAACAATTCCTATCACCTAGTGACACAGTAGCTGTTATAATGTCATAGTACAACACATTACTCTTGTGTTTGTGGTGATGCTACTGTAAACAAACCTACTGTGCTACTACTATTCATATAAAATTATAGCATATATATTTATACACTATATAATATTAGATAATGATAATAAATGACTATTACTGGTTTATGTATTTACTACTATATTATACTTTTAATCATTATTTTAAAGTATATTCTTTCTAGTTATAAAATAAAGTTTACTTGTACAACAGTATGCCAGCAGCAACACCCTCATAGGTCTTATGTTTTCCATGTATCTTGATTGCACCATTTTCTCTTGTGCTTGACTTCATCTTGTGTTACTTTATGCAGTAACATGCTGTACAGGTTTGTGGCTAGGAGTGACAAGCTAAATACCGCCTAGGTGTGTAGTAGGTTATGCCATCTAGCTTTGTGTAAATGCACTCTATGATGTTTGCACAACAACAAAATTGTCTAATGACACATTTCTCAGAATGTATCCCAGTCATTAACTGGTGCATGGCTGTATTAATTTAATAAACAAGGAGAAGTTAAAAATATCACTCTAGGGAAAGCTGGGATGGCTCAGCAGGTTAAGCGCTTGCTTTGAAGCCCCGGGGACCAAGGATCGAATCCTGGCCCCGGCCCATGTGGACCCACATGCTGAACTGGGGTGTGCCCCCAGTTCAGTTCTTGCTGGGACCTATGTGGGAGGCTTCCGGCCCAGTTCCTGCCATGCGCAGCCCTGTGCCCACCTGTGGAGTGAAACTATATGGAAAACTAATGTTGTCAACTATGGAGACTGCTCTGGGCCCTCCCCCTTCTCTCTGTCTCTCTCTGTCTCTGTTTCTCACTGTCAAAAATCAATAAAATAAATCTTTTATAAAATATATATCACTCTGTCAACACAGACTAAATCAATCAGCCTTACACTCTATTTAAGAAGAAAACAACTCAATTTCCTGCCATATTATTAGAAACATTGGGGTAACTATCTACAAACAGGACATGTTGGCCAAGATTGTATATGGGACTCTTGTGATATGGCCCATGCTCTAGAGCAGGGGTGTCAAACTCAATTAAAACACGGGCCATTTGTTGCAACAGGCAAGATTCACACGGGCCACATCACATTTACAAACATCGCTGGAACTGAGCCGGCGCGTTGATACATGCCCACAGGCCCCCAGGAAAGGCACTGGGCCACGTGTATACCGTACTCGTCTTCAGTAGTTAAAGGGTTAACGAGGGAATTGTGTGTATGGTATTGCCACGATCTCCCCTAAGCGCTATTTTCTTCATAACAATTTTTTCTATTTTCATTTTATTTCAGAGCATCGTGGGCCACAAAAAGTTACCTTGGGGGCCGCATGTGGCCCATGGGCCACCAGTTTGACATCCCTGCTCTAGAGACTGGCAATAGTGGTGGTAAGACAAAGAAAACCAACCCAACAGATCCTACCATATAAGAAGTTCAGCCTTCCTAGGGCAGCCTGTGCACACATTTCCTGTGTAACTACAGTCAGACCTTCATATTTGCACATTCCACATCCACAGCTTCAACCAACCACTGATCTGCAGTTGGTTTCCAATTCGAGGATGTGGAACCCATGAATATGGAAGGCCAAATAAGGGATTTGAGCATCTGTAGATGTTGGTATCTGTTGTGTGGTGGGGAGGTGCTGGGGGTGGGGTGGGCGGTGGGCGGGGGGGTCCTGGAACCAATATCCCTCAGAAGGGAAGATAATACTCTGTACTGAAGATATAATGGTGAACAAGACAAATAAGGTGCCTGCTTTCACTGAGCTTATTGATATGGGTGGCTTAGTTTCTGTTTTTTTGTTTTTTTTTCAAAACAGAGGTTACCACATGTTATTCCAATTATCACCTATCTTCATTCATCTACCTACTCAATTTTACAATTATAAGAACACTTTAATATACTTCAGATCAGACACCAAAGGTTCATTATAACAATAAGAATAAAATGCTCAATTAATACACATTGTAATTATTTAGCCTTTTAATATCATTTTTACCTGAACTGAATTTTAACCCTTATTATTCTTGACTATTAAACTGGTCTGTTAAATAAAAAAATGAGCTTCAATGACCACTGTACTTCAAATTATGAATTTAACATCAAAAAACAAATGTACTCATTATATGGTCTTTCTTGTTCTAGAGAAGGGATTTTAAAAGGGAATCTTGCATTTGATAAATATTTACAAGTCATCTTAATATTGATCTGAGATCAAAGTGACATTTGACAAAAGAGTCTCTTTCAGCTTCAAAAGATGAAAAGCTGGTCCTGTCAGTCAATAATCTGCTCAGAAGAAAACAATCTACTAGCAGCTATCTAGTCCCTAGCCTCAGTATTACCAGAAAATCAGGGCTCTCCCTACATGGACTGAGAAGCCTCTTGGCTACAATAAATCAAAGAGGCATTATACCTTGTGTTATCAAAATAAACATGCTAAGATGAACAAAATGATAGGGATCTATGAATTAATATAATGACAAGTAGACTTTTTAGTTCCTCATATATAAAGTGGTAATTTCAAGGACAGCTGCTATCACATTCATATATCACTATCAAAATTTCCATGTTTTTATATAGAAAATGTTATCTTCCTCCTTTTATAATAGGGTTGGAGGGAGATAATGAGAAGTTAGGAGGAACAGGGAATGATGTCCAAATAGTTGAAGATGAGGATAGTGTCACTGTTGAAAGAATATTTCGTAACAATTCTGAATATCTAAGCTGGAAGGAAATGAGGAATGGAGAGGGATTCAATTAATAGCCCACAGGGGATATTATAATCTACTTAGTTTAATTAACTTCAACTTTAATGAGATTTTTTTTTCAAAATAATATGAACAGTGCACCAAGCTTGGCCTATTGCCAAATACAATCTCTCTCTCCTTCTAACTAATTAAATGAGAAAGGATATAGGAAACTCACAGAAACAAAAGTATATAATTGCCAAATTGTGCTAGCATTATAAAGTATGGTGCCTGCATTCTTGGGTTTCACAGATTTAAAAGGTTATGGCAACATTTGCCCTCTCCTCATAACCTCATCTAGTCTTCTCTCCTCTCCAAGTCTAGCTCTAAGCCAGGAGCTTGATTTTAGTATCTGATCTCTAGGTTTAGTTTTGAAGGAGTTGATAAGGTTTAAAGCAACAGATTATTTTTCTGGTAATTATTACTAGCTCCCTGATTATTTTAAAGCTAGAGGGGAAGCCTGGATGGTTCAGTGGGTTAAGAGCTCACTTTGTGGCCCCGGGGACCAAGGATCAAATCCTGACCCCGGCCCGTGTGGACCCATATACTGAACTGGGGAGTGCCCCCAGTTTGGTTCTCACCTGGGTGAGACCCCGGCCCAGTTCCTGCCCTGTGCAGCCCCACGTCCACCTGTGGAATGA
Source organism: Craseonycteris thonglongyai (assembly GCA_004027555.1). Taxonomy (NCBI): domain Eukaryota; kingdom Metazoa; phylum Chordata; class Mammalia; order Chiroptera; family Craseonycteridae; genus Craseonycteris; species Craseonycteris thonglongyai. The sequence continues at coordinate 23,818 of PVKE010018550.1, read as the reverse complement.
AACTATGTGGAAAAACCAATGATATGCAACTATGGAGACTGTTCTGGGCCCTCCCCCTTCTTTCTCTCTGTCTCTGTCTTTGTATCTCTCTCTCTCTCTCTCTCTCTCTCTCTCTCTGTCTCTCTCTCTCTCTGTCTCTCTCTCTCTCTCTGTCAAAAACAATAAAAATAAATCTTTAAAAAAAATTTCAAGTTAGAAATGTATAAAACCTTAATAGGGCTTTAAAAACAACCCATAATTACCTGGTTGAAATGACTGCTCAAAAAATAAACTTTCACTTAAATGTTCCTTTATTCTTTTTTCCTCTTCTTCCTTTTGTTGCTCTTTTGCAGAAGGGAGAAGAGTTGCCACAACCTCTTTCCTTCCTAAAGCCTTCCTCTGGCTCTGCTCGGAAACTTGGAGACGGAATTTGTCTATTACACCATAGTGACAGGATCGAACATCTCTATGACGAATCACACTGAAAGCATTCAAAATAACAAATGCTGTTTAGGTTTCAAGGGCCTGTCAAACAGAATTCAGCAAGAGGTTTCATACAGTAAAACAATATTAACTGACTATAACTAAATATTCAAATATAAAAATTTGCTAATGATGCTACAAAGTAAAAATCATGGTATAACCCCCCAAAAATGGGTAATTCTAAAATATCTAATAATTCATACTCTAAAGCATAGAATAAAAATCTTAAGTAAAAAAAAAATAAGAGAGAAGTAAAGACAATTCCTTTGGGCAATGACATTTTTTTCTGGATATATATGTGCAGGAATATTTACTAAATAACATATTTGAAACTGTTTCTTCCCCACAAAAGCCTCATAACATTTCTACGGCCACTTATTGCTCAAGTAACAAACCCTAGCCTAGAGTTAAAACTGAAATCCATGCACACAGGTAAAAATAATCAATTGCTTAAGTAAGTAATCTAGTCTGACCAAATCCAACAAAAGGTTAACAATATGCTTCTGTATCTCTCTAAAGAAAAAAACAGTACAAAGCACTTTAATTTTTATGAGACTTATCTACAATTCCATTTATTTTACTTGGTTCTTAGAACACAGAACAAATAAGTCAAAGGTAATATACATTTCCTTGGAATAGTCTTTGCTAATGTGTACTGAATTAAAATCAAAAGAAATGTGCAAAAACACATCCTTAAACACATCATTTTAAGGCTTTGAGATGATGAAGATGTATTCAAAAGAGAAGACTTCTGCTTCTCATTCTCATGGAATATTTAAACAAATACAGTTTACTTGGTGGCTTAAATTAAGGGCTGGCCAATGGATCCATCTGGTCACCACCAGTTCTAAAGTGAAAATTAAATATGAGCAGCTTGAACAAACAATCATTTATCTGACACTCTAAGATGTAATTATCTGGAAGAGCTCAGATAACCTTTTACAGATGAGTCGTTACACACTTACTTCCTGTTTGTATAGATTAACTTCCAAGCTTATCAGCTGAATCATTTCAGATGAACTTATATTACCATTGTTCTGAGAGTGTAGTATTATTAGTTTCCCAAATGTCACTATAATAGCAAGATGTTCCAAAGAAAGCTAAATTCCCTATTATAGAGAAATTTAAAGGAATAAGTTAGAACTTTAACCTTCAAAAACATCCCTGTTATGTATGACTAAAAACACAACAATGAAGAAATGTTCATGGAAATATTAATACACACATCAGTTTCAACACAATGAAATATTATGAAGTATTTGGCCAGCCTGTTTGAAATCTCTTAGAAACTTCTTAACAAGCATTTTGATAAACTAAGACTTTCAGCAAAAATTCAACACGCGAGGATTGTCTGGAAAAAATCCAGCCATTGTCACTATAACAGGAATGGTTGCATGGCTGGATACTTTCTGGACAGCCCTCATATATGCCTATGTGGGGTCAGCTTCAAGGAAAAAAAAAACAAACCCTTTTTAAAGTTAAACACATAAATATTAAAAGACTTAAAACATGTTACCAGGAAGTGGTTGGGACTTACATATCCATACAACACTGAGGCTTTACTGCACCTGCAGCATCAACGACAACATACTTATTTGGAGTAGTACACAAAACTGAAAGAAAAAGTCACAATGGCCATTAGTGTTTTGTTTTGTAAATTAGTTTCTACAAGTAAAAATTTAGGGACTAGTCAAAATCCATCAAATGGACCTAGGAGACTCACCTTTGAACTTTAAGGCAAACTCATAAGGATTATATAGAGTCAACACCTGCTTATGTGTTGACTGGTCATCTGCATAAAATATTAGCTCCGTGGGAAACACAAAAACGGGAAGATTTCCTTCCACTAACTCTGGCTGTCTTTTTTGTTGATGCATTGGCACTGAATCCCCCTTGCTGCAGCTTCTGGTTTTACAGTCTCAAATCTATTTTGGACTTTTCTCAAAGTCAGTTAAAAACTCCAAAGCATTTTGGCAATCTAGAAAGAGAAGAAAAGAGAAAAAAAAAAACTGAATGACACCTGTTTTCATTTGTTGTCCCACCACAAAAAAAAAAAAAAAAAAAAAAAGCATGTTCAGCATGCATTAAAATAGGCCTCCAGATCATTTAAACAGGCCTTTTGACTTTTCCTCTTGGCTTGCTTACATAGCTTCCTTATATAACTGTGCAAAGAAATATGTACACACCCCTTTCACATTCAAGATTTTGACCTATGATAAAGAACATAAATACTTGAATGAAGGAATAAAGGAGGATTTTGTACCTCAAATTAATTACCCCCTTTCAAAGAGGTGAGATCAAAGGGGCATCACTCTAAACCACAGATTTTAAAATGTAGAATAAATTAAGTATTGTCACAAATAATTTTGTGAGGTAATCAGAATTCTTAAAGACTAAAAAAATATAAAACAAAGTAAATTTCTATGATTTATGGTAGAAAAACATGAGAATGATTTTTACACTCATTTCAACAAGACTTTAGTTAGTGCCTTCTAGCAATTTGGGTTGGATAGTTCTTTTAATCATTTTTTCTATCAAAACCCAAGATAAGGAAAAATATCTAGAAGGGAAGCTGAATATTCGAAGGTCCTAATCAGCCCATGGAGTTTTCTGTGAAATTTCAAAGTCAGTAAGTGGACCTTGGCATTCCAATGGCACTGTGCCTCCCCTCCTATGTCAAGTACATAGTCTTCATGAGAGCTATTTCCTTCCAACTTCAAAGACCTTTTTTGGATTCCTTCTGGAGTTCTTGACTACATTCCAGATAGTTGTAGCTGGCAGAACTCTGACTATCTGATAAGTGCTATGTTTCTGTATTTATTTCCTAATGTAATTTTAAGCAACAAAATTCTTATTTAGCTAGCACTCTAAGTGTGAATTTTTAAAATAAAATGCAAAAGCTAAAACATACAATCACAGAAGATATCTGATTTTCACCCCAGAGATCACACCTTTAAAATAGGCTATAAAGCATTTAATACTTTATTTTTGGATTCTCATATATTCAAAGAGAAATACAACAAATGATTAAATTTGTTTGGTTTTACCAGCTATGGGGCACACATGCTATGATTCTGACTGAAGCCTTCCCACATTTTATCAAATATAATAGGATATTGTATAATCATGTATGCAAATCTTTATTCTTTTTTTCAGCTGAATGCCTATTATAGGCATGGAACTTTGTTAGGAGCTGAACAGAGATACAAAAATGAATAATGCACAGACCCTGTCCTCAAAAAACTCATCTCATGGGATGCTAGGATAGCTCAGCAGGTTGCGAGTTTGCCTTCCAACTATGAGGCCCGGGAAGTGAATCCTGGCCCTGGCCCGTGTAAACCCATATGCTGAACTGCAGTGCAACTGATAATGCCCAGATGGTGGTGAAGGTTCTCTTCTCCCATGCAGGAGGTCCCCAGTTTGGTTCCTGCCCTGTGCGGCCCCACATCCACCTGTGTGGAATGAAACTATGTCACAATGAATGATGTACAACTATGAATACTCTCTGGGCCCTCCTCCCTTCTCTCTCTGTCACACACACACCCTCTGTCAAACAATAAAATAAATCTTTAAGAAAAAAGAAAAGAAGGGTGTATACTTCTGTGCTGGGGGCAGAGGGCTATAGGAATGCAGAAACATGAAAGTAAGGGAGAACACTGAGAAGGTTGTAATGCACAGGCTGTCCCAGACCATCATGCCACTTTATATCCACATATTTTATACCATGCATGAAGCTCAAAACAGTGTTATATTTTTTACTGAGCTGAAAGGGCCTATTCACATTTTTACTTGTAATATTTAACATTTGTATAATTCATAATAGAGTACAAATTATTCATTAATTACATATAGTGAATTAATTAATATATGTAAAGCTTTTAGCACTTGCTGTAGGCCATGCAATGTTCTAAGTGTTGGCTGTAATTATTAAATTAGGAAAAGATCAGACTGAAACAGAAGATGTCAGCAGGCCTCCTGCTTCCTAGCCTAGCATTCTTTCCACTATACCAAGCTAACTGTCCACTTCAACAAAATAAAAGTAAGATTGTCTAGTCATTGTGTTGTTTTGTATACCTTAAGCTAATTTAAATTTTTTTTTTAATGGGGGAAGCTGGGATGGCTCAGAGGGTTAAGCACTCACTGTGCAGCCCCAGAGCCTGAGGATTGAATCCTGGCTCCAACCCAGGCGGACCCATATGCTGAGCTGGGGTGTGCCCCCAGTTCAGTTCTTGCTGGGGCCTATGCGGGAGGCTCCCAGCCCAGTTCCTGCCCTGTGCAGCCCCACGCCCACCTGTGGAGTGAAACTGTATGGAAAACTAATGTCAACTATGGAGACTGCTCTGGGCTCTCCCCCTTCTCTCTGTCTCTCTCTGTCTGTCTTTCTCTCTCTGTCAAAAAGCAATAAAAATAAATCTTAAAAAAAATAAAACAATAAAATAAATAAATAAAATAAATAAATGTAGCCAATAAATCACATTAGTATTGGCAGAATCTATAATGTTATCACCAAGGGAAATCAAAGATAAATTCACATCAAATTACAGTTGTTGCATCTATATCAAAATATCATTTATACTCATAACATTTTCAAATGTATGGTGGTTATTAAACCTTTCTCTATAGCTTATTATTTAACAATATATTAATAAAGAAGTGCACACATTAAATTTTTTTAATAAAATGAAATAAAATAAAAGATTACTCTGAAAAGCATCTGATTAAATAATTGTAATTTTGAGGTATTTTTTGTCATGAATGCCTTTCTTGTCCTAAGAGTTATATACATTTGTACTTGTATTTGGATAACATGCTCTCAGAAGTTTGGTATCTTATTTTTCAATAGAAAATAATAATCTCTATAAGTACTTTTTCAGTAAACTTGGCTATCAGGAACAGAACACCCAAATTTGACATTACTAAATAATATTCAAGGGAAGCCAGGATGGCTCAGTGGGTTAAGCACTCACTTTGCAGCCCCAGGGACCAAGGATCGAATCCAGCCCCGGCCCTTGTGGACCCATATGCTGAACTGGAAAGTGCCCCCAGTTCAGTTCTCACCAGGGTGAGACCCCAGCCCAGTTCCTGCCCTGTGCAGCCCCGTACCCACCTGTAGAATGAAACTATGTGAAAAAACCACTGATGTGCAACTATGGAGACTGCTCTGGGCCCTCCCCCTCCTCTCTGTCTCTGTCTCTGTATCTCTCTCTCTGTCTGTCAAAAACAATAAAAAAATAAATCTTTAATAATATTCAGCTTCTCATTCTAAAACTGTTAGGATGAGAATTTAGTTTATGATAAAAGGTGAAAGCTCTGATTTGTAGAAGCTAGTTTAGGCAATAAGTGTTGATAAAACTGGGTATTGGGATGCCAGGACAGCTCAGTGGTTGAGTGCTTGCCTCACAATTGTGAAGTTAGGGGTTTGATTCTCAACCCCCCGCCCATGCAAATCCATATGCTGAAATGTGGTGCAACTGGTAGCCAGTGGAATCATCCCACCAGCAGTGAAGGTTCTTGCCCCCCATGCAGGAGGCTCCCTGTTCAGTTCCCACCCCACGCGGCCCCACATTCACCTGTGTGGAATGAAATCATGTCACAACTAATGATGTACAACTATGGAGGCTGCTCTGGGCCCTCCCCCTTCTCTCTCTCTCTCTCACCTTCTATCAAAAACAATAAAATAAATCTTAAAAAAAACCTGGATATCCATCTAAAGAGAAGAAAGTTGAATTCATCCCTCATTCCTTATAAGAGTCCAAAATTTTGGGAAGCCGGGATGGCTCAGTGGGTTAAGCGCTCACTTTGCAGCCCCGGGGACCGAGGATCGAATCCCGGCCCCGGCCTGTGCGGAACCATATGCTGAGCTGGGGAGTGCCCTCAGTTCAGTTCTCACCAGGGCGAGACCCCAGCCCAGTCCCTGCCCTGTGCAGCCCAGCGCCCACCCGTGGAAAAAAACTATGTGGAAAAACCGATGATGTGCAACTATGGAGACTCTTCTGGGCCCTCCCCCTTCTCTCTGTCTCTGTCTCTCCCTCTCTGTCAAAAACAATAAAAATAAATCTTTAAAAAAATATATTCCAAAATTTTATTATGGTAAATTCCAAATGGATCAAAGTTTTAAACATAAAGAAATAAAATCATAAAACACTAGAAAGCATGGGAAACATTTTTTATATAATCTTAGGCTTTCTAACAATCAGAAAACAAAAAATATTGATAAATTTAACTATATAAAAAATTTTTAAGTTCCACATGGCAAAACACTTTTTTTTAAAAACATTTTATTTATTTATTTATTTATTTATTTATTTATTTATTTATTGACAGAGAGAGAGAGAGAGAGAGAGAGAGAGAGAGAGAGAGAGAGAGAGAGAGAAAACTGAACTGGGGGAACTCCCCAGCTCAGCATATGGGTCCGCACAGGCCGGGGCCGGGATTCGATCCCTGGTCCCTGGTGCTGCAAAGTGAGCGCTCAACCCACTGAGCCATCCCGGCTTCCCCAAAACACTTTTTAAGTAAAGCCAAAAGAACATTTTCAGTTCATATCACAAGCAATGTCTAATTTCCCTACTATATATAGAGGACCTACAAATCATTACCAAAAAAAAGACAATTTCTAAAAATTAGCAAACACTACAATATTTTATATAAAGACATACAGATTGTTTTTAAGTTTACTAAAGGTTATATAACTTCACTCACAAGAATAATACAAACTAAAGTCATACTAAAATAAATGTTTTTACCTGTCACATTGGCAAATATCAAAGTTTGATAGCACATGGAGCAATCAGACATGTTCTGCAGATTGCTGGCAGGGAAATAAATTGACACATACACCATACCTGCCAAAATTAAATGTACATCCACTCAAATCTAAAGATTCTATTTCTAGGAATTTATCCAGTATAAATATTTCACTTATGTAAAATCATATATGTGGAAGGTTTTTCATTTTTGCTTTTTTTTTTTTTGCAGCACTGAGAATTAAATAAGTAGACTCTCAGTTAACCAGCACCTGTGCTGGATGAATGTAGTATTATTTTCTTGATTTTTTTTTTTTGCCAGTTACTTGAGAGTGCTGGTTGCTTGAGTTCTGGTTAACAGAGAGTCTACTGTAAAATAATTTATGAAAAGCATATAGAATGAAGCTTGGCACTCAATAACAGCTAGTTGTTGTTGTCAATAACAATATATTAGCAAGAGCCCAACTGTCCATTAATAGTGAATTCATTAAAGTATGATATAGCCGTTCGATGGGACACTAGATATCTCTCAAGAAGAGGAAACTCAGGGGAAGCTGGGATGGCTCAGCAGGTTAAGCGCTTGCTTTGCAGCCCTGGGGACCAAGAATCGGCCCATGCAGACCCATATGCTGAGATGGGGTATGCTTCCCACGTGGAAGGCCCCCAGTTTGGTTCTCACCAGACAGTTTGGCCTTTGGCTCAAGGGGGCGTGCTTCCCATGTGGGAGGCCCTCAGCCCAGTTCCCACCCTGTGCAGCTCCCCGCTCACCTGTGTGAAATGAAACTATGTCGAAAACTGATAACATACAATTATGGAGACTGGGGAAGCCGGGATGGCTCAGTGGGTTAAGCGCTCACTTTGCAGCGCTGGGGAACCAGGATTGAATCCCGGCCCCAGCCCGTTCGGAACCATGTGCTGAATGGGGGAGCTCCCCCAGTTCAGTTCTCTCTCTGTCTCTGTATCTCTCTCTCTCTCTCTCTCTCTCTCTCTCTCTCTCTCTCTCTCTGTCAAAAACAATTTAAAAAAACAATTATGGAGACTGCTCTGGGCCCTCCCCTTTCTCTCTCTGTCTCTCTCTGTCTCTATCAAAAACAATAAAATAAATCTAATAAAAAAAAGAGGAAACTCTGCGTAGTGTGAATTTGGACTGATCTTCAAGTGTAGCATTAAGTGAGAAAAGCAAGGTGAAATAGGGAGTGTAGAGTATGCTGTCATTTGTGTGGAAAAGGGAGATAAGAGAATATGTAAACACATTTTCATGAACCTGGGTAAAATATCTCTGGAAGGATAGCTAGAACTGCTCCTGAAGAGACAATATGAGTGGCCAGGTACTGGGTTTGTGGGGAGAGTTTTCTCCAGATACCCCCTTGGTATCTTTTGAGCCTATTCAAAGGTTAAAAAAAATGGTTGAATTAAACAATATCTCTACTGGGGCCTAATTTGGAAAGGTACCAGTTTTGAAACACAAGAAGTAACTGAGAAACAATGTGTGAAAAATCTCTGTTAATTTCATTTCCCAATTATGATCCTTTAATAATATTGAAAACCTTAAAACTATGTGTAACATAGAATTTCAACTATTTTAAATAATTTAATGTGCAACAAAAACTCATTACAATGATGAAAACAAAGGTTTGTTAAGATGACTTGCAAACTTGGGAAAATATAAAACTGTTATAAAGAAGTATGAGATGGTTTATAAATTTGATTAGGAGTGAACATTACCACCCAGAATAAGTGCCAAAGTCTTGGTCCTGACCTTAAGGAAAAGTTAGTCACCACATGTCAGAGTAGAAATTTTACTAGTTTTATATATTGACTTGGTAGAAATTTTTATTCTTTTAATTTTGAAGATTTCTCTTTACAAATTGAATACATACACATCTTCCCATGAATGGTGAACTGGCTGTCTATTTCCTGCTCACCACTCTGTAATCATTTACGCCAGAGGTGTCCAAACCTTTGGCTTCCCTGGGCCACATTGAAAGAAAATTGTTGTGGGGCACACATAAAATACATTAACACTAACGATACCTGATGAGCTACAAACAAACAAACACAAAAAAATCTCATAATGTTTTAAGAAAGTTTATGAATATTTGTTGGGCCACATTCAAAGCCATCCTGGGCCACATGAGGCCTGCAGGCTGCAGGTTGGACAAGCTTGAAATATGCAGTTTACTATTTCTGTTCATATTCCTGTCCCCATTTCTCACTTGTCTTGGCTAAAATATAATTTGCCTACTGACTTCAACCAGTGGAAATTAGGGCGGAATTAGCACCAAATCACCAGGGCAATAGTAGAGACTCTGCCAACAAACATAAAGAAGCTAACACCTGCCTTTAATTGATGGTTGTCCAGAGACTAACACTTTCTCTTTATTCCAGTCCATATTACAAAAAGATAAGGTACTAAACTTCTGGTGAGAGATCATATACTAGCCAGTAAAACCTTACTATAAACTGGTTTATAAGGTTGCTTTCCAAAAGTCAAGCAAACACAGTCAAAGAATGTTAGCTCCTGACACTTCTCATTTTACCACTGAGGAATCAAGCCCAGGGTCGTTAAGGGACTTACTAGAGTATCTGTGGCAGGACTCTGGTCTCCAGACTCACACTTCCCTAAAAGTCATCATCTCCTCTGTATCTCAATTCAAAAATGCTGCCTCCTTGATGTTGACTTCCACACATGCCCTCATCTCTTGAAAATTTCCCTGCTTTTGCAGAGTTCTGAGAAGATGAGGCAAAATTCAAGTCTTGATACATGTGTTCCCTTTTCCGCTTTTTAAAGAAAAAAAAATTGAGGTGATTCCACTTACACCAATTGTGCACAAGTTCTTTTTCCTGATTATGAAAGCATACCAATGGCTATCAGTAACAATTGATTAGGGCCTTAATAACCAAGATTTATCTTATTCATCCTCTCTGGACATCAAAATTTTCTCCATTCTTCAAAGCCTAGTTCAAATCTTCCCTCCTTGCAGCCTTCATATACTACTCTGATCTACATGGGTCTCACTAAGTTTATTATGTTACTTTTTAATGTACTTACTGTATTGATTGATTGATTATTTTGACAGTTGTTTTGTGTGGATTAGTTATGACTCCCCAGATTTCAGGCATAATATCACATTGTTTTCGTGTGTGTGTGTGTGTGTGTGTGTGTGTGTGTGTGTTTCTTTTCTTTTCTTTCTTTCTTTTTTATTTCTTTTTTTGGGGGGTGGGGGCATTCTTCATACACCCAAGCTCAGTGTTAGGCACTCAGCAGAAAATGAGCTTGTCAGTTAACGTACAGGTATCTACTGATAATTGACTGATAATTATCTCCTTCATCAAGGAACACTCTCCCCTTCCCTGTATCTGAACACACTTCATCTGCAGACAAGGAAAGGATTCCAATTAGAACAACAGTAATTCTATGCAGGCTACTTGACCATGGGTTGGGGTAAGAAGGGAACAGACAATAGCACTCCCAGATGCTTCTCTCCCAACCTTCCCTCTCTCTCTCTCTCCCATAACCTCCTCTGGCTCCTCAGTGCCCAACTGGGCAATGTTTAGAAATCCAAGGCTCTATCATACCCTTATACCCCTAACTTTACAAGGAGACAGTGCAGCTGGAAGCTGGTGCTACAGAAAATGACCTTGTTCTTTTTTTCCTCAGTACCAAAGGCACAGAAATGCGAATCTGAATGAAATTGGAAAGAAAACCTTATGTGCATACACCACCTTGTGACCAGTTTTCAAACTACTTTCCAACCAAAAATAAACAAATAAAGCCTAAACACACTGAAATCCTCACACACACTTTCCACCATCAGTCCAGGGAGCCCAGTACCCCAAAGTGTGATAATTATTCTGTTTCCCTCACTTTGGATTGATTAGAGGAAGGAAAAGATGAGACTCAGATAAACAGGAGAGTTTCCGTATCTTTTACTACCATAGATTCAAAACTTGGAGACTGTTAAAAACCACAGAACCCACTTTGAAAGCATATTGTCCTTTGTCCCCACCCCTCTTTGAGAAGAGGAAACTATAAGAAACTTGGGTATTCTTGTATTGAAGTGGTTCACAGTTTGAAACAGTTAACAGATCCTAAGCACACACTTTCCCAGAAACTGGGGACATATCTATTGGGCTTCAGAGCACCAGCTACTTACTACCTGTCCCTGGCTGGTTCTTATGCTTCCTCTGATTAGGGCTTCTATCCACCGCCAAGAAAGCTCTCTTTTATCTAGGCGCAGGCTATCTCCTTCCTCCATACTTGGTGTGGTCCTTGCCAATGGCCAACTAAATATGAAATAGTTAAGGGCAATAAGTTATTTTGCTTTACTCTCACTGGTATTAAAACATTTCTTTCCTTCCCATTTCATAAACTCAGCTCTCTCTGAATTTCCAGTATTGTTTATTATGAATTTTAATGGCTGGCATGTTCCTAAAGTCAACACTTTCACAAGTGGTATTATAATCGTCTTTATATTTTTAAATGGTTCAGCAATCAATATTACTAGGCAATTTTGTTTTTGTACATTTTCTAGTTTGGTTTTTTTTGTTGTTTTTTGCATAGCTTGATATCTTACTAATGAATTGATTGCTATAAATAATGTGTAGTGACAGGCTATTACTTATTCAAGATGTAAAAGTTGAGTAGTGTATGCTTTAAGCATTAAAAAAAAATAGGGAAAGCTGGGATGGCTCAGCGGGTAAAGCGCTTGCTCTGAAGCCCCTAGGACAGAGGATCGAATCACGGCCCCGGCCCATGTGGACCCACATGCTGCACCGGTGTGTGCCCCCAGTTCAGTTCTTGCCCGGACCTATGTGGGAGGTTACCGGCCCAGTTCCTGCCCTGTGCAGCCCTGTGCCCACCTGTGGAGTGAAACTATATGGAAAGCTAATGTCAACTATGGAGACTGCTCTGGGCCCTCCCCCTTCTCTCTGTCTCTTTCGGTCTCTGTTTCTCTCTGTCAAAAATCAATAAAATAAATCTTTAAATAAATAAATAAATAAATAAGGATTCCCTTCAGTAATGTCTTGTCAAACCAAAGCTAGTTATTTCCAACCTTTGTTTTACAATATCCCAGTGTCTTCAGTTATTTCAAGATGTGCAATTCTCAAAGGAAAATCCATATTAATTCATTATGTGACATATATATGTTGCTACATGTAGTACTCTCAGATGTTTTAGAATCACAAATTCATTCAACATTTACTGAGCACTTACTATATACAAGGAATTGTGCTAATGAATGTGTTAAAAAGATGAAAACATTGGCTCATCCATTCCAAAACTCCTCTAGCAGGAAAAACATATACACCTCATAGTTAGAATATGATGTAGCAAGTGTTAAAATGCTAGTAGATATAAAATGTTCTGGGATCATAAACAGACGGCCTGCCTTAAATAGTTTTCAGTAGGTGTGGAGAGGAAACATCCACAAGATTTTCGTCAAGAATATATTAAACTCCATGTGTGCCCTGCCTGAAAAAGTTGAGTTCCCTCTTTCTTTCTGGAATTCACATTAAGAACGCAATGAGGGGGAAAGCCGGGACGGCTCAGCGGGTTGAGCGCTCGCTTTGAGGCCACGAGGACCGGGGATCGAATCCCGGCTCCGGCCCAGGCAGGACCCACATGCTGAACTGGGGAGTTCCCACAGTTCGGTTCTCTAACTGTCTCTGTCTCTGTCTCTCTCTCTATCTGTCAAAAGTAAAATAGAAATAAATATGCACTGA
>PVKE010018550.1:0-10786 GCA_004027555.1 Craseonycteris thonglongyai | reverse complement strand
AAAAAAAAGAACGCAATGAGTTCTGAAAGAGCAGGACTGCTTTTTAGGCATGAGCTAAAGGAGCCAAGTTTTCAGGTTTGCATGATCTCTTATTTCCTTCAAAGGTCAAAAATCTGAGACTGTTTTCCTCTAATATTTGCCCTCTGGCTCCCCAATGTGAGAGGTCTCTTTGAGTCTACTGGGGCAGAAAAGCTACTACAGTCCGGAGAGGACAGATGGCAGTTACTTTGCCCAGAGGGGAATCGCAGAACATTGATTAAGGCCCGGAGGGCAAGGGAGGGAGGGAGTATCAAACGGTCAGTCCTAGGACTTCAGCTCCACCTGATTGGGCCCCGCCCAGCCTTTCCAGCCTTCGTCCCCACACCGGCCGGTTCCATGTGAAACCGGTCATGTGAGCCTGTTTACAGCCGAGCAGCTGGTGCAACCATCAGGATCTGTGCGGAGGTCCAGGAAGGGGTAAATATACAGGCCAAATTCCCCCTACACCCGCCACCATTATTCCAAGAATGCATTTTCTCTCCCTCCCTGCCTCTCCACCCCACTTTCATCTCCCTCCAGCCAACCCGGGACGCCTCGCTCTGACCCACCGATTTCCTTCCAGTTGCTCACTGCGGGGACCCGCTGGACTGAAGGCAGGAGGAAGGAGGAAGGAGGAAGGGCGAGGACGATGGCACCCCAAACAGGGAGTCAACCTCCCTCCCCAAGCCCTCCTCAAAACATCGGCCGAAGAGTTGTCCCCTGAGTCGCATCCCCGGGGCAACCAAACTCTGCCAGGCAGGCACCGGGAGGATCCCGAGCCTGCTGCCTCCACCCAGGCATGAGACACACAGAAACACGGGCCGTCCAGACCCGGGGCTGCGATCTGCAGGCAGCGGGGCAACTGACAGTCAGAGATGAAGCAGAAAGGACCCCATCTGATTCCTTCTCCCCACCTCCCACCCATCCCGGCGCCGCTCAGCACTGCTGTCAGTCAACGAGCCAAGCTCGGGGTTTGGGGACTGCTCCTGCTTTCCGCGGGGTCTCTCTCCCGGCAACGTAAATTCCACGTTTTCCCCAGAGGAAGTGGGTGACGGGACAGTGGGGGACTCTCACCTCGGCAACACCGGCTCCTCGGAAAGCAGCTGCGACTGCTCCTCCGGTCCTTTGTCAGCGTCTCTAGGCTGCACTGCCTGCTGGGATACCGGAGGACTCTAATGCCACCTCTCTCCGCCCTCGAGGATGAGCAGCGGTTGGGGGTGGGTGGGAAAAGGGAGCAGAGGTGGAGCTGAAGGCGGGGCCAGGGCGGGCCATCCTTACTGCCACCTGGCCTCTCGGGTTTCTTCCTCTTCAGGCCAAACTTCTTCCTTCTCTGTCTTTAACCTACTCCTCCCCTCCCTTCCCCTCCCTTCCCCTCCCTTCCCGCTGTCCCTTGAGCAGTCTAGAGACTCCCTTTGCACTTGTTCGGCAGCCACTCTTAACTCCTCCCCTTTCTTACTCCCTCCCCTACATACATCCAATGAGTATCCAAAGTTAGTTGATCTACCTCTGAGACATGTCTTATTGATCACCTTTCTCCATTTCATTCTCAGTGCTACAGGCTCCGTTTAGGAAGGCCCCATTTTCATTTTGCTTGGGTAGTCACCTCGATGGACTCTGCTTCTGCTCTTGCCTTTGTCTACACCAGCTGTGTCCAACCTATAGGTTTCCCTGGGCCAAATTGGTAGAGTTGTCTTGGGCCACACCTAAAATACACTAACACTAATGATAGCTGATGACCTAAAAAAAAAAAAAAAATCACAAAAAAACTAATAATGTTTTAAGAATTTGTGTTGGTCCTCATTCAAAGCTGCCCCAGGCTGGACTTTGGACTTGCCTGGTCTACACCATCTCCCAGACAACTACCAGAGGGATTTATCTAAGATGTATGGGTGTCTGTGTTATCCTTCTGCTTAAAACCCTTCACTTTCTCAGCAGTACCTACAACCCCTTAGCATGGCATATAAGACCCTCTGTAATTCTTTCCTTACAATCGAACACAATCTGGTGTGCTTAGGGTTGTATGGCTGTGGACTGTAATCCTTTTCTGATGCACCCAATACTCTATCAGTGGTTCCCAAACTTTTTCCACTTCTGTATCCCTTTTAAACTCATTTCTATAAATTATACCCCTTCTTTTTAAACCAGCTGCTTTTCAATATTGACACTTTTGTTCAGTGCCTATCAATGTAAAATAGTGGAAATGAGGTACTATATTAGGAAAGAAAAATTACAACAGTAAAAGTACAACCACAGATTTAACTTTACAATATTCATAACACAGTTAAATATTGATAATGATGATTAAGTACTTAACAAACTTTTTTTTTATATATCTTTTTATATTTATAGAGGGTAATTATTTTATCTTCAGTGCATATTTATTTATTTTTTTTATTTTACTTTTGACAGATAGAGACAGAGACAGAGACAGAAACAGCTAGAGAACCGAACTGTGGGAACTCCCCAGTTCAGCATGTGGGTCCTGCCTGGGCTGGAGCCGGGATTCGATCCTCGGTCCTCGTGGCCTCAAAGTGAGCGCTCAACCCACTGAGCCATCCCGGCTTTCCCCAACAAACTTTTTAAATATTACTAATAATATTTATTTGTGTTCTCTGAAAAGTCTGTAATAATTGTTATGCAGATCACTAGCTGATTGAAAACAGTGTTAGTGAGGTTGTTGAGCTCCCTTTGATGTACTTAATTTCTTGAAAGCAGGCTCAAAAAATTCAAGATATAGTCTTAAATCTGGACTTCATTTAAACTTATTGCAGTGCTTATTTTTTATGAAGGTGTAAGAAGAGAAAGTTCTCTCCATTAGTTCAGTATTAGTAAATGGCAAGAGGTATTGGAGTGCCTTCTCACTGAGCTGTTCATATTCCTCACTGACATCTACCCAGAAGGTAATACAATGCTTTCTTTTAAAATCAGAGTTTAAAGAAGAATTGGTTGAAAGTATGATTAATTGCTTTTTCATTGATTGATAGTTTAGCTTCTTTGAAGAATTCTTCATTGAAGGGATCTGCAATACAGTTGTTTTCCACATTAAGGGAAGTACTCATAAAAGGACACTTTAACACCTTCCAAGTGACTTACAATATTCCCTTCCACGTTTTGGGATAGGTGCAAGTCATTCTCAGCTGTGCAGTTTCAAAAACATCAGGCTGACCTCTTTCAGTGCATGCTTTCCAAAAGTCCAGTTTTTTAATCATTGACGGTTACTGTGAATATAGTGATTGAACTATTTTAAAGCCCCAAGTTGAGTTTATTTCTAGAAAAAAAATATCTGATAACTATGCAGGACTCTGAGGCCAATCACTGTCCTGAAATTTTGGAGCAAGAGAGAAACTATGGTCCTTCAAAAATACCTGGACTTTGTGTCTAAGTTCAAACACCCATTTAAGTACTTTGCCACAAGATAGCCACCTTACCTCCATATGCAAAAGTAATGTGTTATGAATGCTGTTCAGTTCTTCACATGTTACTTAAATAATCTGAAATTTCAGGTTGTGACTTAATAAAATTCACAACTTTTAAAGCCTCATCAAGAACATCTTTCAGTTTACTAGAAAGAGGCTTGGATGCAAGACTTTGTCTATGAATGTAGCAGTGACTCCATGGTACATAGAGAGCTACTTCTTTAATAAGGCTGCATAGGCCTATAAAATAACCTGACATAGGCTTGCCTCTGTCGGTGCATACACCACAACAATTTGACTGACTAAGGTCCTTTTCAATGAAATAACCATTGGTTGCATTTAAAATATTTTAACCTGTGGTACACTTTGTCAATGAGTAACAAAACAACAGGTTTTCCTCAATTTCATTTCCTACCAAGGACCTTGCAATGATGAGCAAAATAGATAAATCAGCAACATTTACACTTTCATCAACTTGGATAGAAAAGAATTTACTTTTTCTAATTCTATCTACTACTACAGCTTCAACATCATCAGACATTTTCTGAATTTGTCAAGACATTGCATTGTTTGAAAAATAGATAGTATTGATTTTGCGGACATGTTCTTCCCCAAACATACAAAATAATGGTATTCTTACTACAAGGAGAAATTAAATCTTCAGCTATGGTGTGATTTTTACCACATTTAGCTATGTGACAAGCAATACGGTATGAAGCCTCAACAACATTCTCATTGTCTTTCTTTCCTGGCATCATGTATGAAGTAACAGTTGATCGCTTTTCTAAGTGCCAAAAATAATGTAATTCTTTGTTTTTATACATAAGATGTTTAGTTTCTAAATGTCACATAAGTAGAAAGGATTTCATGCAACTGTTAGATAATATTTTCCTACACACAATACACAAAGGCTTAGGACAGTCATCATCCCCTACAAATGAAAACCTTTATTTAGTATACTCTTCAGAGTATTTCCTTTTCTTCTGTGTAGTATGTGAGGCACACGCCTTTTTACTATCTCCTGGTGTGGGTGTACTCATAACTGCGGACACATTTTGGAAGTACTGGCGATGGGTTATAATCCACGTCAAGTTTTGGTTTTTTAACTGTTCCTGTTTTCAACCACTGATCCATAACTGACACACTTAAAAATCATGAAAAACAATAACTGAAACTGTGTTAAACATTAAATTAAAAAGCAACTTGAAAAGAATCACAATTAAAGACACACTTTTACTTAAGCAATAACTAAACTGATCAAACAGTCTGGCTATGGATGTATTTATATATTTAGAAATATTCCAGAACTTGCAAATAGATGGTTCTGAAACTGTGCGCAATGACTGGTAAAAGAGTGGTTTGAGGGAAAGTTTCATAGCCATGCCCTCACCATTATCATTCACTAATGTGACCTAATTTTGAAGTGTCTCCATTAATGTTGATTCAAACTTAACATTTATTGTTCCATAACTGATGTTTTGTATTCTTTTTACTTTTTTTTCACTTCTGATTATTTTTGTGTGCCCCTGAACAGCTCAGCATATGCCCTCAGTGGTACCCATACCACAACTTGGGAACCAATGCTCTAGGTCCATCCACATCTGAAGACTTCATGCTTTTTTTATGACTGGAATATATTCACATCTTCTTCATCCATTTATTTAATGATGGACACCTATCTTGGGTATTGCAAATAATGCTTCAGTGAACATACAGGTGCATATATCTTTTTGAATTAGTGGTTGTTTGTTTGTTTGCTTGTTTTGGTTTTAGATAAATACCCAGAAATGGAATTGTTGGGTTGTATGGTAGATCTACTTTTAGTATTTTAAGTAATTTTCATACTATTTTCCATAGTGGCTGGACCAATTTGCAGTCCCACCCACAATGCATAAGGGTTCCCTTTTCTCCACATCCTCACCAACACATGTTATTTATTGACTTTTTTAATAATAGCCATGCTGACATGTATGAGATGATATCTCATTGAGGTTTTGATTTGCATTTCCTTGATAATTTGATGTTGAGCATCTTTTCATATGCCTGTTGGCCATCTATGTATCTTCTTAGGAAAAATATATCTCCATGTCCATGTTCTCTGCCCATTTTTGGATTAGAATATATATCTATATTGTTGTTGTTATTGGGCTGTATGTGTTTCTTATATATGAATCCTTTATTAGATATATAATTTGCAAATATATTCTCCCATTCAGTAGGTTGGGGCTTTGGGAAAACTGGACAGACACATGCAAAAAAAATGAAACTGGTTCACTCTTCTTACACCACATACACAAATAAACACAAAATAGATTAAAAACTTAAATGTTAAGGCCCAATGCCATAAAACCCCTAGAAGAAAACATAGGTGGTAAACTATTTGGCATCAGTCTGATAATATCTTTTGGGATATGCCCCCTTTAGCAAGAGAAACAAAAGGAAAAATAAGCAAACAGGACTTTCATGAGTACTATTAATTCCTGATCCAACACCATAAAATATTGCTTATTCTGTTTTGCAATTATTTCTTAATTAGGTAATCACTAGTCCTGTATATGTCTTCCTGTCTTTCTTACCTAGACTATAAATTCCTCAAAGCTGACATGCAGCTGCCAGTACCAATGCCTGATCCAGGAAATATTTCAATACAATTGGATGAAATAAAATCCTTCAACTCCACAGCATCTGAAGGCCTAAGTAGAGCCAGAAAGGATCCTTGGCAAGGCCTCAATCAACAACAACCCTCCCTACATTAGGTCATCTCCATCTCTACCCAGCCATGTGTCATTTTGCAAACACAAACTGGTTGGGCAGCAGAGCATTGCAAAAAGAATAAAGCTTGTACTTCCCCTGCAGGTCAGACTGGTTTGTGGTCCAGCATGTGGTTGTAGAAAATGTAACTGGTACAATTCACGTGAGAATCAAACGTAGAAAAAGTTTCTGGTGCCATAGAAAACAACTGAGTTTGAAATGCAGACATTATCTCTTTCCTTTGGGAGCCTTTGGACTTCTGTTTGATTCAGGCTGCCCTTGGGCTCCATATCCCTTCAGAATTTGTACTGTGTTATAAGGCATTCTTTTACAAAAGTAGGCATCTTGCTTTGTGTTGTTCTTGCATCACTTAAGGCATATTTATTTGCTCTCCAATTATATTACAAGCTACACTCTGGCTGTGTTTCCTCATACCTACAATGGGAGCAAGAATCCTTGGCCTACTCAGTTTACCAGGCTGTTAGGAAGTTCTAATGTGGTAATATTTACAGCATAATGTTTTAAGGAAGTTCACAAATTTGTGTTGGGCCACATTCAAGGTTGTCCTGGGCCACATGCAGCCTGTGGGCCACATGTTGGACAAGCTTGCTTTAAATCATGGTTTCTAAATATGCCAAAAGAGGGAAAGCCAGGATGGCTCAGCAGGTTAAGCGCTCGCTTTGAAGCCCCGGGGACCGAGGATCGAATCCCGGCTCCGGCCCAGGCGGACCCACATGCTGAGCTGGGGAGTTCCCACAGTTCAGTTCTCTAGCTGTCTCTGTCTCTGTATCTCTCTCTCTTTCTGTCAAAAATAAAATAAAAATAAATATGCACTGAAGATAAAAGAATTACTCTCTATAAAAAAAAAATTTAAATAAATAAATAAATAAATATGCCAAAAGATAAGAATCGCTAGGAGCCCTTGTTAAAAAACAAACAAACAAACAAACAAAAAACATTCCCAGAACCTACTTCACTCCTGCTGAATAAAATTTTCCAGCTAAGATTCTGTTCCAACAATTTCAAAGTGTGAGTTTGTCCACACTATCAACCAATTTTCTGACACCAGCTGTGTGTCCTACAGTTCAACTCAATTTTGACAATATCTATCAGTAGATAATGTCAGATCCCACAGGTAAAGGGCTTAGTCCCACAAGACTGCCCCCCCCAACTTCAGATGCCAGTTGCAAGACCAGATTGTTACCTTTGCTGTACTTCTGAACTACTGGTTTTAAATCTGAGGTTCCCTATTGACTGTGTCCATGAGTCTTTGTTTCTTTGTTCCTTTCAGTTTTATATTCCACCTATAAGTGAGGTCATATGTTTCTTCATTCTTTCATTCTGACTTATTTCACTTAATAACATGTTTTCAAGGTCCATCCATGTCAACAGTTTAGTGATTACTTGAGGGTAAGGAGGGATGTGGGTGGGAGAGATGGGTGGGGAGCAGTAGGGAGGGGGAATCAAACTTACAGTGATGAAAAGTGAGCTGATTCTGGGTGGTGAGAACATAATATAATGTATAGACAATGTAATGTAGAATTTTACACCTGGAAACAATGTAATTGATATCAATCAATGTCACCTCAATAAATTTAACAATAAAAAAAATCAGAGTTTCCCACAGCTCCTTCATTGGGTTCAATTAATTTGCTAGAGCTGTTCACAGGACTCAGGAAACCAGCTCACTTACTAGATTACCAGTTTGTTACAAAATATATTAAAGAATATGAATCAACAAATCAACAACCTGAAGAAGAGACACATAAGGAAAGGTCCTAAACAATGGAGCTTCTGTCCCTATGGAGTTTGAGGTCTAGCATGGCAACACATTGAAGAATTCTGGTTCACCAACATAGAAGCTCTCTGAATCCTGGTTGTTGTTGTTTTCTTTACGGAGAGTTCATTATACAGGCATAATTGGTTAAATCATTGACCACCGCCAATTCAACCTTCAGCCACTTACCCCACCCCAGAGGTCAGGGGAGATGGGACTAAAAGTTCCAACCCTTCAATTACATGGTTGGTTCAACCAGGAGGTTGGCAACCAGCCCCTTATCCTTAGATGGGATACAAAAGTTATCTCATTAATACAAACCCAGGTGTGGTTGAAAAGGATTATGACTATCAAGACACCGTTATCTGTTCTCATCACTTAAGAAATTCCAAGGGTTTTAGAAGCTCTGTGCCTGAAACACAAAGAAGACCAAATAAATATATGTTCCTTATTATAAATCATAATATCACACCAGGAGAAAAACAAGGCCAGCAGTACTATTAGGAAACGTACCAAAAGATTCATATCCTCAGGCATGTCTGAGAGACACTGCTATTACAAGTTATTTACATATCAGAAAAAAATTGGTTTGGGATTCTTTCTGGGAAGGGCCTTTCAGATAAGGAGAAAAATTAAAAATAGAACAGAACTTGGGAGGAGGCTCCAGAAAGGCAGACAAACTTCACTCTGTGTCACAACAGTACCTGCAAATGGTAGAGGCAAAACCTTCCCCTTGAATTTCCTTGTTCTTGCCCCAAGCTCTCAGAAACTGTCTTGATACTATATAACTTGTAGGTAATCTGATTTACCAACCAAAGTATTGAACAGGGGACTTCACTGCCTCAATCCAATTGATGATTTCCCAGGATTTTCTCATTGCCATCATGATTCTGAGACCAACGCTTCCTTTAGATCCTTCTCTTCAGAGTTTTCCCATCTTTCAAAGCAGTTAAACACTGTATCTTCATTGTTTTATTGTTTATTTTCCAGTTGATGAAGGCAGAATTTGTTCTTATCTACCCTTTCATCCCCAGAATGGGGCATTGTGCCTGATCTATTGTAGCTGCTGCTGTTGAGCTGCTCCATAAAATCATCTGTTGGCTGTCTGCTTCACCTACTTGATTGGGAGCTCATTGAGAGTGGTCACAGTTCAATTTTGTATCCTTATGTCCTAGTCTCATGCCATGCAGAGTCTTTGGTCAGCAAATGTTTGTGAA
This sequence comes from Craseonycteris thonglongyai, assembly GCA_004027555.1. Classification (NCBI taxonomy): domain Eukaryota; kingdom Metazoa; phylum Chordata; class Mammalia; order Chiroptera; family Craseonycteridae; genus Craseonycteris; species Craseonycteris thonglongyai. Next base: position 1,607 of record PVKE010018550.1, on the reverse strand, counting down.
GAATGAATGATTTCCCTTTCAGGGGAAACCACAGTTGCTACTTCTGGAGAGATGCTAGGTATTGGCACTGGCTTTGCTGAGGTTAAGACTCGGAGAATTTATCACTTACAGGCTTTATATAGACATGCTACTTTGGGCCTGAGCTTAGTTTGAGAATGGCCTTCTGAGAAGAGTGCAAATATTGCCTACTCTCACTAACTCATGGCAAGGGCTGAGAATGGAAGATGTGGCTAAATTGAACACCAACAAGGCTTCAACTTCACTCTCCTTTGCTGGCAATACAGACAAATGGCAAATCCACCACATACAATGGTATTAAAGGCCATACCTTTAGTTCTAAACTGTTCAGACTAATTGCATTGTCATTCCATTTTGAAAGCCTTTACCCAGAGCTTCTCTCCTGTTCATTTTTGCTATAGTTCATTTTGGGTGGAAGTCAGGATGGCTCCGTGGGTTAGGCGCTCACTTTGCAGCGCCGGGGACCGAGGATCGAATCCCGGCCCCGGCCCGTGTGGAACCATGTGCTGAACTGGGAGCTCCCCCAGTTCAGTTCTCTCTCTGTCTCTGTCTCTGTATCTCTCTCTCTGTCAAAAATAAAAATAAATTAAAAAAATATATATTTATAGTTCATTTTGGAATCATAATTGCAGGCATTTGTTTTCAGAGAAGACAAGAAAAAACAGTTTTAATTGCCTGGAGTACTTTTTTTGCAAAAGTAGAAACTGAATTACACTGTCCTACTAACTAGCTATGTGACCTTTCTTAATAAGAGGCCTCAAAAATCATTCGTCTATGAAATACCTAGGAATAAATCTAACAAAGAACATGAAGAACTTATACACTGAAAACTATAAGACACTCTTAAAAGAAATTAAAGAAGACACAAAGAAATGGAAAGACATTCCGTGTTCATGGATTGGAAGAATCAACATAGTTAAAATGGCCATACTCCCCATAGCAATATACAGATTCAATGCCATTCCCATCAAAATCCCACAGACATTCTTTCAAGAAATAGATTTTTAAAAATCATCAAATTTGTATGGAACCATAAAAGACCACGGATCACAAAAGTTATCCTAAGAAAAAGGATAAAGCTGGGGGCATCTCACTGCCTGACTTTTATCTGTACTACAAAGCCTCAGTAATCAAAACAGCTTGGTACTGGCAGAAAAACAGACACACGGACTAATGGAACAGAATTGAAAACCCAGAAATAAACCCACAAATTTATGGACAGATTATTTTTTACATAGGAGCAAAAAATATACAATGGGGAAAAGAAAGCCTCTTCAGTAAATGGTGCTGGGAAAATTGGAAAACCACATGCAAAAGGCTGAATGTTAACTGCGATCTCTCACCATATATCAAAATTAACTCAAAATGAATTAAAGACCTCCAAATAAGAAATGAAACAATAGGGGAAGCCGGGATGGCTCAGTGGGTTAGGCGCTCACTTTGCGAGCCGGGGACCGAGGATCGAATCCCGGCCCCGGCCGTGCGGACCCATATGCTGAACTGGGAGCTCCCCCAGTTCAGTTCTCTCTGTCTCTGTATCTCTCTCTCTCTCTCTCTCTCTCTCTCTCTCTCTCTCTCTCTCTCTCTCT
>PVKE010018549.1:0-29371 GCA_004027555.1 Craseonycteris thonglongyai | reverse complement strand
GTCACATATTTCCAAGTCAGTCTTTAACTGAGTTTGCAAGTCTTTTGAAGTTGCGTGTATTCTTCTTGTGACTGTGTTATTTGACAACTGTAGGTCTTGTATCGCCGACATAATCTCACGCTTGTTAGAATATTCCTCAAACAAACAATCGGCAGCAGTCAGAAATGCTTCTTTGAACAATTCACCATCCTGGAAAGGTGTTTTCTTCTTTGTGAGCATGTGAGAAATTTTGAAAGAAGCAACGGTTGCCTTTTTAGATTTTTCCACATGTCTAGTGAAAACAGTCTGTTGAGTAGTTAAACTTAATTTTAGTTGATTTATTTTTTTCTTTCTTACTTCAGATTTAAGTGGATAATTTGTATCAAAAGTGGTATGACTTGTCTGAAAGTGACGTTCAACATTATGTTTTTTCGGCACTGTGATACTACTGCCACACAACAGGCAAACACATTTACCTTTTAAATGAATGAAACAATATGATTCCTCCCAGTCTGTGTTAAAATTGTAGGTTCGTTTTCTCTTATTTGGTCCACTCATTTTAGGACTAAAAAAATAAAAATAAAAATAGTTATAGAACTACAATATCATATCAAATTGCCACCATAATAATAGATTACCTACCTCGCTTTTAGTTCATTTAAAATCGAATAGATCAAAACACTGTGACCCTAGCTAACCGTCACGACCCGATCAGTCCAGCAACCGCAATCAAAATGGCAACTTGGCGCCTCCCGGTTGGGGGGAGGAGAGTGTAAAGAGCGCAGCGGCTACACAAGACGCGACGTGTACAAAGGCGACAGCTAGGGAAACACTTATACATATGATATCGCAAACATACCAACGAGTATCATAAACCTGTGTAGATGCTCAAACAATATTTTAAAATTCTAACAAATGTATAAAAATAAATGATAGTTTTACTTAGTGTTTATGAAAAACTTCTGATGCCGTCAAATAATGGCGGGCGCACACAAATCGGGCGGGCGCCATGGCGCCCTCGGGCACGGGGTTGGGAATCCCTGGTCTAAAGTCATGATAAAATCCTCTATATTCCTTGGGAAAAGAAATGCTTTGTCCTTCTTAGCATCTCAAAGAATCTTTTTGCCCCTTTGCACCATTTTCCATTACTCTGCATTCTTCTCTTTGTGAACTTTAAGTGGGCCACCTAACTTAACACATGTTTGTCTTTTCTCCCTGATGAACTAGGGAAGTGAGATGTATTCAACTACTCTTTCCCCAACCTAGCCCTCCAGCTAGTCCCCAGTTCCAACAATGCAAGTCTCCTTCTCTTTCTAAATTCAAATAAGAGCAGAGTTCTCTGTTCTTCTGTGCCCCACCCACCCCTACTCCCTTCACTGCTCAAAGAAATTCTTAAAGGTTCAGTTTAAATGTTATCTCTTATCTCAACTCCTCAGTAATGTTGCCCGATACTGTGCCTCCAGAACCCACCCACCCCCTCCATCTGACCAACATAATTAAATATCCTATCTCTTCTGCTTACTGGCACTTAGTCCTCAAACTTCAGTTCTTCTTATCACCTGTGTTACAGGAAGCTTTTTTGGTGACCATTTTTCCATTAGATTATTAACTCTTTAAGGCAAAAATTATGCAATTTGCCTTTGTATTCCCAGTAGCAGAGAGAGAGATTTCATAATTTACGCTGGAAGAAAGAAAAATCTGAAAAGGTTTTCAAAATATCTCTAAGGTTTTGTAAGTATTACAAGTAGCCCTTATGCCTTCCTTTCTGTTCCACTGGTGCATCTGGGCCAGAGTATATATAGAGTCAGAAATTACAAGAAAATAGGTGATTGACATCTGGGTTTCTCACTTGACCCATAAATCAGGTCAAGGCTATCACAAAAATCTCTTTAAGACAAATTCAAGACAACATATAATAAACAAAAACCTCCTTTTGCCATTTCATTCTTAGCAGAGTTCTGTATGTCAAGTTGCTTTGGAACTATAGGTGCTGTCTATTAATATCTTCCCTTTGATTGAGAAGCAATGAGCTGTGTTTACAAATTAAGTTGTGACCATGACACGTTTACACAGTTATGAATAAAGCAAATCACAAAGAGATTAGCAGTGGGAGATTTGAGATTTTGTTTTCACAAGGACTCTCCCAGTCGTTTCGTACTTATGATGAAGTCATGATTTTACCCTAAAATTTATTTAGCCTAGAGACTAAGAGGCCTGGTTAATGACACAGCAAGCTCAGCAGAGCTTCTTACAAACCAGGAAGGAAAATGATGTCACTTTGCTTTTAATGGATGCAGTTCTCAAGTCTTTGAGATTCCTTTATCGTCAGTAAAGACAGACCCCAAGTGCAGCAAGAGTAGTTTCTGACAATAAAATTTCAAGAGCTCCCATTAAGCCCACCCCTGCCTGAGTCATGTTTACTATGCACATTAGATGTTTAACAAGTAGTTGGTCTCATTGAAACTCAGAAGTAGTCCTTTAAATAGCTAACTACCTGAGGGTACAATGCATATAAGGAGGATGGAGAAAGAGAAAAGCATTCAGCCCAGAAGAGAACCCTGAGGTAAGGAGATGTCTAGAAAAAGCTCTGCTGTTTGGACTAGGATAGTTTATAAGCAACTATAATTATGAGCAAACATGGTAAGCAGAATATAGAAATTTTAGAAAGTTAGTTAGAAGCTACCCAAATGTCAATTAAAGAAATGTTTACTATTTTACCATTTATAAGATGTTATCATTAAAAATGCTATTTATGAAAGTTTGTAATGAAAGTGTTTATGATATAGTGTGTGCCTTCCTTTTAAAGTACATTTTATTTAATCAAGGCAAAATAGGGGAAGATCTCAAAAAGTTAACAGTATTTGTCTTGAAGTTTCTTCCTTCTGCTTTTCCTCTTTCAAATTCACTAACTAATATTTTCTAATAGGGGAAACAGTCACAAAAAGGTTCTCTTCACCTCATACTAAGATAAACATTATGACAGTTCCTAATGAACACAGAGCCAGTAGGTCCTCAGTAGTTGCCTGAACCTATCAATGCCTGTGATTGAAGGCAGTTACTGCAGTTCTATTTATTTTTTTAAGATTTATTTTGTTGATTTTGACAGAGACAGAGATAGATGGGGACAGAGAGAAGGGGGAGGGCACAGAGCCATTTCCATAGTTGTACATCACCAGTTTTTGACATGGTATCGTTCCACACAGGTGGTTGGGAGTAGCACAGGGTGGGGACTGGGCTGGGGGCCTCCTGCATGGGAGGCACGCCTCTGTTCAGCAAGTGGGTTTGCATGAGCTGGGGCAGGGATTTGGTCCTCAGTCCCCAGGGCTGCAAAGCAAGCAATTAACCCACTGAGCCATCCGGGCTTCTCCTGCACTTCTATAAAAAACCTGCAGTCTAGTCAGCTAGAGAGGCTCATGTCTTGCTGTGCTGAATCCTGCAGGGTGTGACAAAGGGTTTTATCTCTCTCTCTATCCAACTGTCCAACAACACTAAAGCCTTCATAGGCCTTTACCTTGGGTTCCCAGGAACCATTCCTACTAGACCCACTGATGGGTCCCAGGAGGAGTTAAAGCTCTTATAGGCTCCTCTGAAAACAATAACCAAAGGACTGTGAGCATTCCTTCTGGTAACTGATCCTGCAGAGAATCAGAAATAGTAACTTCTTATTTAGTGTGTGCAGGGGCTGGGGGTCGAGGCGGGTGGGGTGGGCACCTTGACATCTCACTGTCCTTCTGACCTCTGCAATCACTTCCAGGCACTAGGCCTTCTGGGGGCTGGCAAGGACCCCGCCCCTTCATTAACATCGGCCCTTAACACTGTTTAATGCTTTTTACTTGTTCATTCCAGTTCTCAGGGCAAACCCTGTTGGTCCACATTAGTGTCTCTGCACAGAATAGGTGAGATCTGAGACTTAGTTCACTTGGGCAAAGCCAGGCAGCCAGTGCAAGGTGAAGCCTTCACAGCTCTCTGCATAGTTACTATATTTGTCATGATGATCGCCTTGGTGGAGCTCCGTTGAGTGCTTGCTGTGAGGGGGCCAGTGCCCACCTGCATGCACTGCCCCCCCCTACCCCCCCCCCCCAATTCTGAGCATCTTCTGAGGCGGCATGGACTCTTGCGGGGGGCGGGGAAGGGGTGAGGCGGAAAGGGGGGTTGGGGGAGGGGTGCTGAGACAACACAGGTCAGGCAGTTGGGGATAGAACTGGCGATTGGAGAAAAGGATCCTTCAGACAGGGCAGTGGGGACGATTACTTGGGAGTCCAGAAACCTTCATCAGAACCTGTCTTTGAGTCCAGTCTTAACTTTAATCTTACAAAAGCAATGGGAGTGTGACCCAGAAGCCCGGGTTTAAATGTCTGGCCATCTGGTCCAGTCCGTAAGAAGCCAACATGCTAGCCTCTCAGGCCCCGCCCATGGATGTGGCCCCACCCTGAGCATTGCTGGGTCCCTTTGGCAGTTACAAGCACACTGGGGAGAGCCTCCCTGTAAAAAGCCCTCCCACTGCTTAGCCATCCCTCCAGGGGTTTCTGAGATCCACAAGGTGCACTGGCTATGATGAGGTAAACTCAGTCTTGGTCCCCTGGGAAGGTAGATAATTAAGGCAAATATTCAACGCAGTATGAAAACTGCTGTGAGTTGGAAGGCAAGGACAGAGCCCAGCTTGGGAGGATGGAGGAAAGCATTCAAGGGGAAACTTTCAGTAGGACGGGAGGGAATGGAAAGAAAAGACAGGGCTCACGTATTGGTTTTGTTCTTGGTTTGAGTTTTTATGATGAAAAGTTCCCATCTGATGACTTGTCATTCTCCTGTGATGGTTCGAATAACATATAATAAATGAGCGAGGAGTGTGGAAAAGTTGTAGGAAGGTGAAATAGTTTTGATTACTTAGGGAAAAGAATTGGTGAGGAAAACAATCGTATAAGCTCCACCAAGACAGGGAGCTTCCTTCACTAGTGTGTCCCAAGTGCTGAGAAGAGTGCCGTATGGGTCTGGGAACTCCCAGGAGGAGGTGATGCATTGCCCTCAGCCAGCCATGAACAGCACGCACCTCTGGGGATCCTAGCTGAGGTAAGCTGCCAAAACTTCTTGCTTAAATGTAAGATGGGTTTTGCTTGATTCGGGTCTATGCTTTCCATTGAGACATTTAATAATTCATTCTCTAAGTACCGTAATTCCTTGAGTGACACACACAGTGACTTTTTGTGTCTGAGGCAGCCCTCTTGGAACAGCAGCCGACTGACCTCAGCCATGTGCTGTCACACATCTCCCAGAAAGGGTCTGGACATCACAGTAGATGAAAGTGGACGGTGTCATGAAGCTGTCCAGGGGGCTTCAGGAGACAGGAGGTACAAAGCTACAGCTGGGACCGGAACAAGCAAATAGGACCTTGACGGGTTGGACAAAGGTAGAGCCTCATACTGCATACTGTCCTTTCACATCCCCCGACGTTCTTAATCTCATAGATTAAATAATCACATTTTTATTCCTCTACCAAAGACTTCCAAGTCAGCCTGGCACCCCTTATTCTTGAACATTCTCTGCAAGTTTATGATGGGTATCAGAAGGTCATTGTCTCAGGGCTTTGAATCTGAGGAGGGCATAGAAAAGAAGGCCAACAGTCACACCTCTGTGCCCTGAGCCAGGACCCTGTGACCTAAGACAGAGCTCAGGCTCCAGCCTCTGCTCAGAAGCTCCCAGAGGCTCAACCCTGCTCCACTGATCAGCCCAACACTAAGGAAGGCTCAGTGCAGCGAGCCTGGCATAGGAATATGACTCACGATGAAGTGCTAGAAACTGTTCTCCTGTGGAGATTCCCAGCTCTACATAAGCCAGTCCAGGGCCAGGCGGCCACTGGGGGTTGATGCTGGAATCCTCCACCAACACACATGGTCTGTGAGCTTCTGAGGAAGGAGTCCAGATAAACCCGTGGCCTGGCCTGGCCTTTTCCTGGAAGGATCTTCCATCTTCTCAGACTCCCCACCTCAGGTGCTACTCTAACTAATCTGGCTCATTTTAAAGGTGGGACTGGAGGTGGAAACCACACTAAAGAACCTCTGCTGGGGCTCCTCAGGGTTCCTCACCTGCTGGAGGTTTTCAGTGTCCCAGACGGTTGGTGAAGATGGAACCCCCCTCAGGTAGCCCAGGAACAGGAGTGTCCACAACCCACACAAGCCGGTGAGGTGGACGTGTAAGGATGTTGGGCAGCAGCTCAGAAACGAGAAAACCATCTGTTGTGTGAATTCCATGATCTGAGTCACAAAGCTGCCTGAGACCACTAAGCTCTGAGAGTGCTGACTCCTGACTTCATTGTCAGGCCTGCATCACAGACTTCCACGTCACAGGATCCTGAGGGTGGGGGCGCGCCTACCTTGAAGAGGGTGTCACAGCCCCTCCCCCACCCACCAGCCCAATCGATGTACCCTCTTGGGCCTCGAGGTCCCTCTGCCTATCTGCCTCCTATCTTCCAATTCACTTTTAATCACATCATCTATTTACTTTAATTAAAGGTTCTGCTTGTTCCACCTGTAACCCTGGGTCCCCCTTTACTGTTTGGAGACCTTGACTCAGGGCTCACCACATCCACTATCTTGCAAGTTCAAGTTACTGCCTAGAATCTTTGCATGTACTCAGACATTTACACTCAGGATCACATACATCCTCAAATCCATTTTTCCTGTATAGTCTTACCCGAATTCAGAAATAGAACTTAAATGTTCTCTTAATTTTCTGAATGTTTAATACCAAATTTTAGTTTTGTTTTAGTTAACCTTTACTCTCTCCAATCAGAGGAGCTGACTCAAATAATTAAAATGAATAATTCATTGTTCAATAATTACAAAAGTGAAATCAGTATAAAATAAATGTAATTAAACCTTCAAATGATATTGGGGGTAATTCTGTAGCACTTATTTCTCTGAAGTTCATGAAGCTTGAACTGCACAAAAACTTTTAGGACATGCTGTACATACACATACGTCTTTTGACAAACAAGTAGTTTCAAAATAAAGTATCTTTTTATTTCAATCTTTCATTTTTGTATTTTAACCCTATTTCTTCTTACTTTAATGAAAATACAGACAACTCTTGATGCCTACCTCGATTTTCTACAGCTGCACAAATCCCTGTCTTTGTCAGTTCAGGCTGTTATAATAAAAGTACCATAGACCAGGAGCTGTAAACAAAGAACATTTATTTTGCTCAGCTCTAGAGGCTGGGGAGTCCAAGGTCAAGGCACCAGCAGATTCAGTGTTTAATGAGACCCACTTTCTGGAGCATAGATAGCTGTCTTTCCTCTATTTACTACCTCACATGGAAAAAAAAAATGAGGGAACTTTTTGGGGTCTCTTTTTTAAGGGCACTAATCCCATGCATTAGGTCTCCACCCTCATGACCTAATCTCCCAAAGGCCCCCTCTCCTAGTAACTTTCAGTTTGGAGTTAGGGTTTCAACATGTGAATTTTGGAGGGAACACAGAGATTCAGTCCATAATACTTTCCAAAGGTTGATATGGATTATTTTATGCTAAACTATGGATCCCCTTTGTCCTCTGATAGGAGGGAGGGACCAGTCTTAGGGCAGATCTGGTCTTGAGCAGGGTCACCTGATTATTCCTGTGGGCCCTGTAAATACAAACATTTTCTAAGAGACCGCATACAGCTGTAAAAGAAGGAGGAAGAAGAACACAGTGCAAACACAGAAAAAGGAGCAATTCTTTTGCGAGGACAGAGGCTAGAGTGGCCAGGAAAAACTTCACAGTTGGTGCCAACTGAGATGGGCTTTGTGAGATTGTCTGCCCTTTTCCCTTCTTCCTCCTCCTCCTCCTCCTCTTGTTCTTTCTTTAAACATCTTTCTTTAGAGCATTTTAGCTTCATAGAAAAATTTAGCAGGAAGTGCACAGCTCCCATATGTCCAACACATACACACACACATACACACACACATACACACCCTTCCCCACTATCACCATCCAGCACCAGACTGGGACAATTTATTGGCTTCTTGATTAACTATTATCTGTGATATCTATTTTCCATTGCATTTAAAAGACGAATAGACTATGCTATAGAAAATAAACATGTATAAATGAACCAAAGAGATCAAAGGATAGAGATCATTTATCGCAGCTAGATAGGGATTAAAGTAGTATAGCAAAATGATCAATAATCTAAAGCATTTACTCCTACCCAGAGCCTTTTACTACAGTCCTTACTGGGCTACATTTACCTCTATAAAAGCATAAAGGAAAGTGGTAAGGGGAGAGAGCAAACAATTTGATGAGAGAGGTCAGTAATCTACATATGTGGGGAGAAGGTGAGTTGAGGAAGGCAAAATTATGGGGATTATCATTGGAGAAAAACAAAGATCCTGTTGTCGTGTTAAATGCCGAATACCAGCAATCAACATGATCCAGCGACTGTGAGTCTTCCTGTGTACTCTCCATATCAGACTAGACTCATCTCAGCATAAGTCTCAGGCACATCGCTTTTCATACAGTATGAAGTGTTGTAGAGACTTTAGGATGTAGTCCAGCACTAACCTAAAAGAAAGAATTCCATAGCTTTCTTTTTTTTAAAGGATAACAATTTTATTTGTTAAAGACAAACAACAACAACAACAGTTGATTTGTGAGCCAAGTAAGGAGAAGTGATTCTGTCCCATGTTGCCTATAAAAAGTACCCATAGGACCTTGTAATTCTAATATCTGTATTTTCATCTTCTAAGTCACCTTGGGATAGAAGGGAACATACTTCTCCTTCCTGGGAAAGTATAATTTCTTTTTAAGGGCAGTGTCATAGAAGAAATAAAAACCAGTAATGAACTTGATTTCTAAATATTTGATAACTATGGGGAAGCCGGGATGGCTCAGTGGGTTGGGCGCTCGCTTTGCAGCACCAGGGACCGAGGATCGAGTCCCGGCCCCGGCCCGTGCGGAACCATATGCTGAACTGGGAGCTCCCCTAGTTCAGTTCTCTCTCTGTCTCTGTATCTCTCCCTCTCTCTCTCCTCTGTCAAAACAAAAAACAAAAAACATATATATATATATATATAAATATTTGATAACTAAAAAATAATCTGGTGAACAAAATTAAGTTCATCTAACAAGACTGAAATGTATACTGATAGGAATAGTGATTATTATACTTACAGTGTGTTACGTTTAAATGTATTTGTTGCCCTTACAACTTATAATATGCAAATCTGAATATCATACAGTATCAATGAAAGCTTTAACCACTCAGTTTTCAGAGTTCTGCAATAAAGCAAGTAATAAAATCAGAGTGTAAAGAAATGACTTCACAGCATTTATGAGAAATAAGGAACCTATTGGTACTAAGAACTGCAAAGCAAGATTACTTTGTAACTTTAACTTCAGCTGAAAAGTGGCTTAGTATAAAAGACTCATGATTAATTCATTATGTTTTATTGCTTTATATTTTGTTTAAATTATCTAGTGGTTACTGTGTAAAAAGTTCCACCCTCAGAGTATCTTCCCTAGAAGCCAATTTAGCATCAATAAAGTCTCTTTACTTGCAATTTCTCCTATGTAATTTTTGTTGTTACAATTGAAGTTTTGAGTAACAAATGTTACCTCCACATTTTTAGTGTTCAGCGCTTATAGCATAATAAATAAAAAATAATAATTTATAGAAATTAACAATATTGAAAAATTTTACCATCCTGATATATTATAGAATTGTACACTTGAAACCTATATAATATTACTAACCAATGTCACCCCAATAAATTTAATAATGAAATAAAATAAGTAAATAAAAGCCAAAAAAGAAGCACACAAAGAAAAATTACATTATCTTTCAGTCAATAATTATTGTATTGATTAGTCTTTCAAACAACCTGCAGTTTTATCATATCAGCTCCATACATTATTATTGGGGATATCATTAAAATAAAAATTTTAAAATACTATCTCTTTCTAGAATTGTATTTGAAGGGACCCAACTCTTGAATATGTATTGTATGGTAAGTGGTTTGTATTAACTCAAAGCTGAATGTTTTTCCAATATCAAGTGACATAATTATCATCTGAGTAAAATTTTGGTAGAAACTGGTTGCTGAAAATGGGTATTCAGGGGTTAATCTGAGTTAATTCAAATCCTAGATGATTTTTATTATGTCTGTGACATCAAGTAAGTTACTCCACATCCTAAGGGCACAGACTTTAACGAGGGAATGAAACCAACTAAATTGCATAAGGCGTCTAGTAGAGCCTCTTCTTGCATTCCTACCACATGCTTCATGTTATTAGAAGGGAAACTGTTGAACTACAATAGGGAAATGTAGTAATATAAGTAAATACAAAAATATTTTATATTCTGTAAAAGATTATATATATGTTCAAAAGCATTCTGTATATTTTGTCACAGTGACATAGAATGTACTAAATTATTGAATTTACATTTTAAGACATCTGGAGATACATGCAACATAAGGACAGGTGCCTCTAAACCACCTATAATTTTGAGACCATGAAATCAAATAGGCAAGGATGCTGCTGCAATCTGACTGAGTATGCTGTGCTGGCGTAAGAGCTCCTGCCCCGTCACTCATGACTTCGCTGGTAGGGGACCTCTTCCTCATGTTAAGCAACTGCAATTAACAAGAATCATGGACTTTGTAGAAAATTTAATAAAACAGATTTATTGCAGTGTTTTACGTAATACTGAAATGCTGTATTGAATAATCTTCACTAAATTCTTTCAAACCCTCCTAAATTCCCTTTACTAGACATCTTCCAACATAGATTGTCCAAGACTTCATGCTGCTGCAGAAAGCGACACCCAATGGAGGATATCAGACACTCAGACAACTCTTTAGATAGAAGAAGGAGATTTTATTAGCTGGAGGAGCAAGAGGGACTAGAAGCATCTGAGCACATACTTCCCTTGGTTAAATTCCCCACAGCTTATATACCTTTTTAGTGTGATTTCTTTGTCTAGGGTCTTACATGCCTTCAAGTGACTCAAGGTGGGGAGGGGAAATCTCCCTGGGAATGTAGGCATTTCTAGATAAATCTTGTTAGAGGTTTCCTGATAAATCTTGTTTACTTTTGTGTTTGTGAGGATCTCCATGAGGCCAGTCAGATGTACAGGGTGTAGTTAATCTGTCACCATAGGAGAGTCACCAGGAGGCCCCTTTCTTCTGCTATCTTAAAATTCTTCCTTTCTCAAGGTCTCTCCGTTCTGATACAAAAAATATACTATTATTAACTGTAAATAAATAATTAGAAAGCTGTGATAACAAGATAAATTGAGTTTAATGTGTGTTTATTTTCCCTCCTTTTTTCTCCTCTCATTTAAGTAGACCACCTTACCATGAGCGTCCTTTTTCAATGGGGTTGACAGCCATGTTTGAGTATGTAGTAGGGGCTGGTCTTGAGGGCTAGTTTATTTGATTGGATCTGGTTCAGTGGCATTCTGAAACAAATCCAAATTAGTTTTCAGCATCCAATTGCTATTTTGTTATTTGTTGTAATTGTTATTTTGTCTTTATAGGAAGTCAAACTCCTCTGAAAATTCACAGCACCTCAGCAGTTTTAGCTCCTCTTCCACATCCTTCTCAGTGTTTTTGAGATTTAATGGGTTTGGATTCATAAAAACTTAGGTATCCGGTCTAGATATGCTACTTGCTATTTGGTTGAATCATATGAAATTGATAATTTTGTAGGTGAAGTGATGGTAACTTTCAATTTCAGATAGTTCAACACAAATAGTTCTAATCCTCTTTCCTCAACTGTAAGTAAAGGCTAAATAGATTTGTTGCAAGAATTAAATGGAGTAATGTATTTAAAGCACTTAGCACCTCATTTGGCATAAAAATAGTCAATATAAGATAGCTGTTTGATTGTTATTTTGTTACAATCTATGCCTATATGAAGAAATACTTGGATTGAGAGAATCATTAGAGGGAAGTGCAATCTACTCATTTCACAATCAGTCATTTTAGATATATGTTCTTGTAAGGGCTGTGTCTTCCTCAATCTGGATCTGTGGGCTCTGTGACCTTGATTAATAAAGGTTCCATGTCACCAATTATGGAGTAGGTTGTAGTTTAGATACCAGGAAGCTTATATTCTTGGAGGCATTCTTATTTATGGAATAAAGCTTGGATTTACCATGAATTGAAACCTGACTTCCTTTGAACTCACCTCCAACTGGATTCTGACATTAGACTGTCTTTCCCTCTTAGTTTTATTACTTGTGAGTTTCCATATTTTTATGTGATTCATGGATATTTTAATTAAAAAATGGGAGAGATTACATTGGAGGCTACTAGTCATAAACTATTTGAAACCCAAGATACTATTATAATATCTCTAAAATAAGTTTAAGGACACAATTGAAATGCTTTTTATTACTGTGAACGTGTAAGTCAAATTAATTCACTTCAATTACTTTACAATTCTGCAGTACAAATATATAAACAAACAACTCTTTTATTTGGTGGTTTCCCTGAGCCTTCACTTGCTATTGTCACTTCACTTGCATAGTTGCTACCAAATTACATGCTCTAAGGAGTTGTCATATCATAGGCTCAGTTTATATCACACAACTCTGGGTTAATGTTTAATATTTTCACTTATGCTGTATTCATGGGAAATGTCCACTTTTAACAACTGGTTTTATTACCTAGTTTACCTATTTTTAATTGTATAAAAGAGATGCATTTCATAAACAAAGGTAGTAAAAGATCTTTGTTTTTAACATTTTTCAACAAGATGTGTAACATAATGGTATATAAGAAATACAGAATGTTACTACAGTGCCATTGTTTAATATTTATCCATGGTATGGAAATGTATTTATTAAGGAGAATCAATAGCTAAAATAATGTAAGAATATCTAAAAACATGATATGAACAAAAGTATACCTTTTAATTGCCAACCTTTAAATTGCATGTCCATTAAAGGTAAAGGGAAATCATATTTATTAACAATTTTGTGTATGCCTCACGCTAGGAACTTTTAAATATATTATTTCATGGCTTCATTACCTTTCAGGTAAATGTAAATAAGTAATTTATAATTAAGGACATTTAGCCTTAAAAATGCTGTAGAATTTGATCAAATTTCCATAGCTTTAAACTAAGCATTGTTAGACTCCACAGTTGTTTCCAGTTTAATAGCTTTCTTGGCCGCTTAGGCCAGTATATGTTTAATATACATGTGGTTACATACAAATGAAATAAGAGTTAATAACCTGCATTGAATTAACCAGATAATTATGTCAATCACCTCAATTAAGCAAAAACTCGTGTTTTTGTAAGGGCTGTGCCTCTCTCAATACAGAACTATGGGCTATGTGACCTTCAGAAATATAGTGACTGATTAAATTAAGCATAACTTTGCCTAAAAGGGTTGCCCCATCCACTAGTACCCAGAGTCATAATGTATTATTTAGTTATTATTGAGCAACAAATCACTTCAAAACTTAGCAGCTTAAAATAATATTTATTTAGCTTAAAATTTGGTGCATGCAATGGAGAGTGTGCTCAGCTAGGTAGTTCTTCTGGGTTCTACTGGAACCCTTTGGATTGTAGAAAACTGTGTATTCAGTAAGGGCTGTTTTTTTTTTGCTGGGGGTCTCAACTGGGACCACAGGGTGGATGTGACTGTGGGTCATAGGCTCTCACTGTCCAGTAGGTTAGTTTGGGCATATTTACAGAGTGGTTGCAAAAGACTAAACAGAAATGTGTGTCAGTTCTTGAGGTCTAGGCTTTGAACTCCACACCATCATTTCTGCTTCATTTAGTGGCCAAAACAAACCCTGAGACCACTCAGATTTAATAGAAAGATAGATTCCAATTCTTTATTGAAGTAGCTACTGGATACCTCACATTCCTAGGAAAGTATAATTTCTTTTTAAGGGCAGCGTCATTTAAGAAATGAAAACCAGTTCAGCATATGGGTCTGCACAGACTGGAGCCAGGACTTGATCCTCAGAACCTGGGGCTGCAAGGCTAGCAAGCCCTCAACTCACACAGCCCTCATGACATCTCTGTATATCAAATTTTATCTTCAAAAAATATAAAGAACTTGTACAAAAAAAAAAGCAAGCAATCCAATTAAAAATGGTCAGAGGATCTGAAAAGACACTTCTCCTAAGAAGTCATACAAATGGCCAACAGATATATGAAAAAATGCTGAATTTTACTACTCATTAGGGAAATGCAAATCAAAACCATAGTGAAATATCACCTCATATTTGTTAGAATGGCTATAATCAAGAAGAAAAGGAATAACAAGTGTTGGAGAAGCTTTAGAGAAAAAGGAACCCTCACACACTGCTGTTGGGAACGTACATTGTTACAGCTGTTATGCAAAACAATATAGAGTTTTCTCAAAAAATTAAGAATATAATTACCATATGACCCAGCAATTCCTCTTCTGAGTATCTATTCAAAGAATATGATAACATTTATTTGTAAAGGTATATGTACCTAGGTGTTTATTGCAACATTATTCATGGTGGCCAAGACATGGTAACAACCAAAGTGTCCTTCAATAACTGACTAGATAAAGAAGATGTGGCACATATACACAGTGGAATATTGCTTGGCCATAAGAAAAGATGAAATACCGCCATTTGCGACTTTGTGGATAGATCATAAGATTATCATGTAAGCAAAATAAGGCAGAAAAAGTAAAAAAAAAACATATGACTTCACTTACATGTGGAATATAAAACTGAAAACAACAAAGGAGTAAGTGAAGCAAAGAAAGAAAAGCTCATAAGACAACAGTTTAGTGGTTCCAAAGGGTCAGGGAGTTGGAGGAGGAGGGAGGCGGTCAAATATATGGTGATGGAAAGAGAACTGACTTGGTGGTGAGCACACAACGCAATATACAGAGGATGTATTATAGACATGTGTACTTGAAACCTATATAGTTTTATTAACCAATGTCACCACAATAAATATAATAAAATTTAAAGAAATCTAATTTATCAGAATTACATTAATTTGGTTTGCATATCTAAGAAACAGTCTGTAAAGGGACCAGTTGAATGTGCATAAATTTGTGTTTATTATATTTTATAATCATAAGATTGTGTAACCCTTTATTCCTCAGGTAGAAGAATAATAACATTAATAATGACACAAATAATAAATACCCAGACTAATGTATGCATTAATATTGAGAACAGAAAAGATTTACAACCACACAGCTGATTCTCTACAGTAATGGGGAACTGCTTTATCAGGGAACTTTTCTCTAGAAGGATAAACGATGTAAAGAATGTCATTGTTCCATCCTGGAACTTTCAAAAAATTAGATTTAGATAAATACCAAACTATTAGACTTTCCAATAGATGGCATTATTAAACCACTGTTTACTCTCAAAGAATCTCAAATCCTCACCTTACCTTATTCTGAAATAAGAAATTGATGAGGTAGAAAATTCAGATTAGCATTTCCCAGGAGAGGGAATATGTGCATATGTACAGAGGCAGAAACACACACACACACTTCTTATTATGGAGGGCAGTGATTAGTTAATGACAGACATGGACCAAATTCATGAAGTCATTATCTTATAAATAAGGATTTGTTTTATTTTATTATAAGTGCTAAAAATTAAGTATGTTTAAACCAGGATTTTGCTCTAGGGTATGTATAAATTGATTTATGGACTGAGATGAATAGGAAAAGAGACTGGAAGAAAAGAGTAGTTAAGAAAAATAGATGCTCTTGGAATACAGGCCAAAAAGAATGAAGCTTGTACTTATATATTAAGGTAATATAGTAGGTACATCTGTGCACTAATTAAGTGACTGTAAGTCAAGGTAGATGTGTATTATGCAAAGAAGGGAGATCCGTCTTGGTGTGCAATTTTTAATTTCAGAATTTTTTGATTGCAGTCTCAATAACCAATACAGGAAACAGGACATAGTCTAATTTTTTGAAAGAAACAGTTTAAGTTTTGACCCATTTTGTTATAATTGTCTATGGAACATTTAGTCAGAGTTACTAAGGAGCAAATGTATAGTTTAGGAGAGAAATTTCTACATGTGTAGTAGATAGCCGATCATTCATATATGAGAGTTGTTCATAAAGTATCCAGCCATGTATTATGAAAAATAGAGGCATTTATGGCTGAATTTTTTCCAGACAGCCCTCCTATATTGACAAAGACTCTCTTATTGATCAAACTGTAGCCAGGCTCATCTGAGCCTTTGAGTCCTTGACTAGGCCAACTTTGGCCTATAAAGACTTGAATAAACACTAATACCATTTCTAGTAGCATCATAGCATCACTAGGGTGAATCTCTAGTGCCCCCCCCACCCCCCCGCAAAGGTGCTTGCCAAAAGAATTTAGTTTATTCTAGCCAACACCTGAAGATAGAGCCCCTGTCTTCCTGGCTCTGTGGGAGGGCAGGAGTCTAACTTTGGTAAGTGTCAGCTAGCAAACCTAGAAGGGTTTTGCATAGACAAACTCCTTCTGATTCTTTGTAATTTTCACTGCCCTGACTCTTCTCAAGCTCCCACCACTCTCCTTCCATATTCCTTATTCTCCCTTTAAAACAACCACCTTTCTACAAATGACTTAGAAGCTTAGAGAGCAGACAGGCAAATCTGCAATTTCAGGAGATTGTAATAAGAAAGATCTTACTTCTATTAAGTACTCTGATGTAGTAAATATTACGATGAAAGGTCTTCCTATGCTAATGCCATTACTTGGAAATGACAAGAGTGTGAGTTTGGGCTGCTGTTAACACAGGTATCGCACACTGGGTGGCTTACAACAACAGAAATTTATTTCTCACAGTTTTGGAGGCTGGACATCTGAGATCAAGGTATCAGAATGGTCAGGTACTGGTGAGAAATCTTTCAGGTTGCAGATGGCTGACTTCCGGTTGTATTCTCACATGGTGGAAAGAGTGAGCTGGCTCTCAGCCTCTTGTAAGGACACTAATTTCATTCATGAGGCTCTACACTTATGCCCTAATTACCTTCAAATACACATTGGGGATTAGATTTCAGCATAGGAATTTTGGGGAAAGCAAGCTTTTGTTACATTATAATGTCCTAGAAATAAACACATGAATCTGTATGAACCTTAAAGCTTATCTCTAGCTTATCTCTTGTGAGTGTGCTCACTAAAACCCAATACATTTTAAATATAGTCTGAAATATAAACAAACTTGATTCAGAATCAGAAAAATCCCATGATTTCTAAGATGTCAAAGTTGCGTTTTTTACTGTACTTTATTACGTAGTTAACAAAATATGGCATTAAATTTCACAAAATTAATAACATCAGCAGTCTGATTTTATTTTTAAAGCGATTGTTTTATATATCTGTTCATTTGATATATATAATGAAGTGATGGAATAGATCATTATTATGTTATTATTATATCATAAGGAGCCTAAGGTTCAGCATTGTAAGTGGCTTGCCAAATCACCCAGTTAGCAGCTGCATGGACGCTCTTCTGATTGTAAATCTTTCCCTCTGCCTCAGTGCCTCAGATACTGCCAGCAATCACTCTAGCTTTTTCTTGGCTGTTTCCTCCACAGTGATGGATATCTTCAAACGGTTGCCAACATGACTGCAAGAGCTGATTATTGGCTGGGGAGACATAATACATACCATCAGACACTGTGGTAGAGCACAAGTGTACTTATAGAGGCATTGTTTTTAATCATGAAAAGCTGGTATGGCAGGTAATTTTTTTGAAATAATTAAATTGTGTTTTGCTTTGCCAACTTAAAAAACAAAAAACGAATAAGCAGTATTTGTTTTATACTCTGTATTTTCCTCCCTTCATTCCAAAAAAAAAATGCAACCAGGACTTTGCATTCTCTTCCTTTGGGTGTAATTTCTAAGCAAAACAAAATTATGATAGAAAAATCACTATTCAAGGCCTTTTTGGAAATTTAACTTTATGGTGATATCGTAAAGAAGAGGATAAAGAAGCCAATCTCTTCCAGGGTGACAAGAAAATAGATAAAAGCAGTATAAGTTTTGGGCTATATCATAAAATTTAAAAGGGGATGGCAATCTCTTAATTTCTGGTGTGTTTGAGTTGTGATGTATCATCCATTTAAATATAAATAGAAAGAAGAAGGGACTCCAAGAGGGAGTGACTGGCTTATTAACCTAACCCTAACCCTAACCCTAACCCTAAACCCAAACCCTAACCCTAAGACTCAGAAGGTTAGACTCTAGATATTAGGGCTGCTTCACATGTGAACATGTAGGCGTCTGACTCTGGTACAAAAGCCACAGAACCAGAGGATAGTCAGGATGGGATGGATGACAGTTTCACCAGCTCTTCCAGAATGTCTTAAAGGCAGGAGAGGCTTTTGTGAAAATATGGTTTTAC
The DNA here is from genome assembly GCA_004027555.1 of Craseonycteris thonglongyai. NCBI lineage: Eukaryota > Metazoa > Chordata > Mammalia > Chiroptera > Craseonycteridae > Craseonycteris > Craseonycteris thonglongyai. Next base: position 11,043 of record PVKE010018549.1, on the reverse strand, counting down.
AGAAGCCCCATTATCACCATCTTTGTAGGAAGACGGACAGAAAGAAGATTCTCAGAAAGACTGCTTTTCTAGTTAACTGTTACCTGGAAAGTTGAATTCAAATTTAATTTAATTTAATTTATATATATATTTTTAAAGATTTATTTTTATTGTTTTTGACAGAGAGAGAGATACAGAGACAGAGACAGAGAGAAGGGGGAGGGCCCAGAACAGTCTCCGTAGTTGCAAATTATTGGTTTTTCCATATAGTTTCATTCCACAGGTGGGTGTGGAGCTGCGCAGGGCAGGAACTGGGCTGGGGTCTCACCCCAGTGAGAAACAAACTGGGTACACTCCCCAGTTCAGCATATGGGTCCACTTGGGCCGGGTCCAGGATTCGATCCTCAGTCCTGGGCTGCAAAGTGAGTGCTTAACCCACTGAGCCATCCCGGCTTCCCTAATTTTATTTTAAAGCAATAAAGCATATACATGTATGTATGTATGTGTGGGAGGTGAACTTGAATAGTTGAAACTGTCCAAGCTTGACAAATGTAGATAATTTTTGACAGTGAATAATGGGTATATGGGGGCTCATAATAATATTTTCTTTTTGTGTGTTAGAAAATTTTTATAATAAAATATTTTAAAAGTCAATAAAGTAACAATTTTTGACACTTCTGTTTTGGAGAATAAAAGTCTTCTTGGCCATGCTGGGAAGAGCTTAAGGAGTATAAAATTTGCAAGTAATTCACTAGCAATGCTTGGCACAGGCTTGGCATGGAAAAGTGGCTATGTGTGACATGCATTTTCCTTCCCATGTCAAGATTCTCCAACTTCTATTTTTTTATATAACCAAAGTTATTAGAAATCAAAATAGTCCATGTTAGTCATTTTCACACTGAAATAGAACTAATATGTCATGTCTTTGTGGGGACAGATTAATCATTTAAATCGATAGCCATAGCTTTGATTATAAACAGGGTTATTGTCCAATATTTGTTTCTATAGACTTATTTTTTATGAAAACCTGAATGAAATGTTTCTGCTTGCCTTAGTTCCCAGGAAAGCTCTACTAGAAGCAGAGAGGGGCTTTAACTCCAGTCCCCTATCTACTAGAGCTGCCAGATCCACATAGTGTTGCTGGCTTTGGTCCACCAGATTAGGAACAGATGAAATAAAACCTGGCCTGGATCCTCAGCAGAGTCTAAGGGCTGGATTTGATTTCTGAACTCAGACCAAAGCTCTGGTATCCAACTCTTGCCCCCACTACCAGCTGTGATGCCCCAAACCTCCTCCTCCGGGGCTGTTGGATGACACAATCAGCCATTAGGGCTCCAGGACTCTCAGATTTGTGCTGTTCCAGAGCCCTCGAGCTGTCAGACTCAACTGACGCTCCTGGGTTGCCAGCCTCTTGCAAATTCTTCCATAGGACCGGGAGCCGGCACCAGCAGAGGTCCCTCTTCCAGACTAAACGTCTAACAGCCAGACGTCCCAGATGAGGAAAGTCCAGCTGAGGGAAGCGTAAGCCCACCTAGAGAGGCCTGGAGCAGACCCCTATACCTCCTCTCTAAGTGGAGCTGCTCTGGGGGAGGGGCTGTGTCCCCTGAACCAAGCATGAAGCAACAGATGCTTCCAATAGTTCAAGGAGACTTGAAACTAGCGCCCAAGAAGCATGTCCCACCCATCAGCTATCCACAGGCACACCTAGGCCGTTGGGGCATGCCCAGCCGAACTTAGGACTGGCCCAAGTGCAACAAGAGCTCCGCCTTCAGAACGGCTGCCAACATTAAGGCCCTGAAGAGTTCCTTGCCCTGCGGGTTGAGGAGGAAGTATCAACACCCAAAATCTTTCACCCCCACCCCACCACCCCGCCCCCTGTCGCGAAGGTCTCCAAAGTGATGTACAGGAAGAAAATGTTACAACTTTTGTTTATAGTCACTGTTATCTAATAGGCTAAAAAGAAAGTATGCTTTTTAATAAGGTATAATGTATTATTGGCAGTGGTAGCCCCACTTGGTCCACGTGTCACTGAAGGTACACATTGTTCCCTGAGGGGAGAATATAAATGCCACAGCTCAAAGGGGTTGGCAGCTGCATGCTCACACACCTGCTCAAGCGCATTGTAGCGGAGTGCAGTTCACGTGAGTTCAGTGTGTGTTTTCATGAACTCAATAAAGCGTAGAATCTCTCCAATACTGAAATTTGTAATGCCATCAGTCTAATTTATGTATTGTTTTTATTTTCATCTTGTGCAGCATAGTTCCCTTGTTATCTCTAGGCAAAGAACCTAAAAGAGTAACATTTTTTTTGTTTGTTTTCTTACTAAGTGACAAGTGATCCAAATTTGCTGACCTTTTCTGTGATGACAAGTAGCTGTCAATAAAATGCCACCTAATGGAGATCCTCAAAAAAGATAACGACACTTATTGTCTCCTTTCAAAGTAAAGGTGACTTTCTAACAAGTGAGAAAGTAACTGGTTTTTGTTTTGTTTTGTTTTTTATTTTTAACCCTGAGGTGGGGAATGAGTATTGAAAAATGGATGTTGGAAAATGTTTACAAAATTGTCATAAAAAATGCTATGTCCCAGCCATGAACTTCTCATATCTTACACTAAAAGGAAAAGTTGCAACAGCTTTCTCTTATCTCCTATTTTAAGGTCTTCCAAATAAAGACTTTCAGGGCTTTTTGAAACCATTTGATTAAAATATTAAAAGAAGAATTCTGACTTACTCCCCAAAAGTCTGATATATGGTGATGGAAGGAGAACTGACTCTGAGTGGTGAGCACATAATGCAACACAGAGACGATGTATTATAGAATTGTACACCTGGAATCTATGTAATTTTACTAACCAATGTCACCTTAATAAATTTAGTTTAAAACATATTTAAAACCAAAAAGTCTGATTTGACATCAGGGAAAGGGAGAATTTATTAAATTTAACTACACAAGTGAACAAGACATGTTGTGAATGGGACTAAGAAATTAATACCATTCAGAAAGTGCAGCCAGTGACACACCTCCTTTGTTAGACTCAGAGATCCTTTGAGAAATATTTTGCAGCTAACAGTCGTCAAAACCAAGAATCAAAATACAATGAACATGATTAGACTTTTGATTTCTGCAAAACACACACACACACACACACACACACACACACGGGTGGGGGGATGGGAGAAAGAGAAAGAGAGAACCAAAAAGAAAACAAACAAACACCATCAACAATGCCCCTGGGTAATACACATGCAATCCATAATAATAGGACATAGTTTTTGGTTGGTTTGTTTGTTTTTAAGATTTATTTTATTGTTTTTGACAGACACAGAGAGAGACAGAGACAGAGTGAAGGGGAAAGGCCCAGAGCAGTCTCCATAGTTGTAGATGTATGGAGACTAATATTTTATCATCAGCTTTCAACATAGTTTTGTGTTATATAGGTGGATGGGCACCTCACAGGGCGGGAACTGGGCTGGGGGCCTCCTGCACGGGAGACACACCCCTTTGAGCCTGGGGCTGAAAGGAGGGGTTGGGGGGTGAAACCCCAACTGGGGGCCTCCTGAATGGAAAGCACACCCCAGTTCAGCATATGGGTTCGCATGGGCCAGGGTTGGAATTCAATCCTTGGTCCCTGGGGCTACAAAGCAAGCACTTAACCCCATTGAGCCGTCCCTGGCCATAGTTTTTGAGCCACACCTTGAAACAGGACTCTGAGGATGATGCATTTCTATATCCCTACCACACAGCTTAGCTATACTCAATAAATGTTAGATCAATACATGAAAATTTCTATATGGTTAGGAGTTTGAATTATTCTCATTAAAAAACAAGCATCCGGGAGTTCTTTTAAAAATGTTTTAATCCAACCATGCATATGCAGAAGAATGACACAATTGCAAAATATGCCTTTGTGAAAACCTTTATTACTGTTAAACCTGAGAAAAGGTGCCTGATGTTTCTGCTATTCACCACTAGATGGCAGTAGCTCTACATTTCTCCATCTTTTCTCATCTAGGAATCCTTCCCTAGAGGTCTTAGTACCAGGAATGAATGTTATCTCTGCAGATATTTGTCAAAGAAAGGCATGTCTGCTTCAGGAACTCTGAGATTGATATTACTAATGCAAATATATTTCTGTGCTTGTTTCTGGTTGCATAAATCTATGACTATAGCAACAGTTATCCACCAATTTGATTATCGTGAAGTTGTAAATTATTATAGCAAAATCAATGAAGAATTTATTTTAAGCCATAGGTGTCCATGAAGATCTACATATGGAAATTTTAAGGTAGCTGCAGTGCGTTTCCATAGCATTGTGTTGCTCTCCACTTTCCTCCTTCCTCCTGGCTTTGGAATTAAAGTGAAGTCATGAGCACAGCTACAAATACAGACAAAGGTGGCAGACGTCAGAGTTCTGCTCCTGCTTCTCTCTTCCTGAATATTGCTGTGTATTCACAAACAAACTACCTAACTGTGACTGAGAGCTGTCCAGTTTCTCTTTCGGGAAACAGATCTACAAAGAACACCTGCAAAATTCATGAGATTTGGACAGAAAAATGACAGGACTGGAGACAGGATAATGACATGAAATGCTCTTCAGCTCAGTGCCTTGGGAAAATGAATCTGTGAAATTTTCTTTTGAAATAGGAACAAACTATAAACCAATACTTTCATGGGGCTGTTTTCCTGAATTTATTCATGTAGCCATAGCAGGGTAGTGGAAGGAAACTATGCCCAAGGTCTGGGAGTTGATGTGATTGATCACTGACTTGTTTGGTAGAAAGCCCTCACAGATGATACCTAGATCTTTTGAGATTTCTTTGTATTCTATGACTTCATAAATGATTAGCTTTAAATGACTCAAAAACTGGGAAAGGAGACAGATTAAATTAAGTATTAAGTTTTTAACAAAGCTCTTGACATTTGAATTTGTATCATTTTATTCCTCAAATACCTTTAGCTTGGATGGGTTCAGAAATGCAATTTTATTTTAGCATCTCTCTATATACCCTGATAACTGCCTCCTGTCTTCCTCCACGGGTTTTTAGATCTTTCTCGGGGCAATATAAAGAGAGAGCAAGATAGAGCTAAAGTGCGAACAACCTGCATATTTCTTTTTTTTTTTTAATGAAATAAGTGTTAGTGATGGAAACAAAAAAGCCACAGATTCCTGTGGTTTATTTAAGGACACATTTGGCTGTTTTATGATGGAAAATAACCCAAGTGACTCATCTCCCTCATACTTTCTGCATGTATTTAACTTAAATTCCATCTTAATCTAGTTCAAATTGATTTCTTCCAGAGAGAATGCTGAAGAATTATTTTAAGTTTGACTCTTCTCTTGAGTACTTACAATCAGTGTTGTTGCAAATTATTTTAAAAATTGACCAAACCAATTAGAATTGATGTATCTCCAAGAGAACATTCATTCATTCATTTTACAAGCTCACATGGAGTGTCCACCACTGTGTTCTCATAGAACAGTGTTCAGAGCTGGAAGGAGGAAAAGGGCAAAGGGGCCTTGTCTTCTTCATGTGATCTTTCTTTCTTTCTTTCTTTTTTCCCCCAGGGAGGATAATCTTTTGGGGTATCTCCTAACTCACTTTCCTCATACTTCTTTGGCCCAAACTAGGCAGTGTGATTATTCTAGGCCAACTTCTGGAAAATGTAGGGGGTTTCTATGGCTCTTAGACCAATTATGAGCCATTCCTTAGACAGGTCTGGGTATCTTGTTACCAGAACAGGAATGTGGGAGATAGTACATAAGGTAGATACACAGGCTAAAACATTTTAGGAAAGAGGTTGGTGAGTTGGAACAAGTATCAGGTCAAGGGCCAATGTTTCTGCAGCATTGAATGAGGTAGTAGAGGACTGGGAAGGTTCAAATACAGTGGGGGTCTTAAGACCTAGATTGTGGAGGAGAGTGATTCTGCAGCATGGGATTTCCAAGGCCACAGTGTGTCCAGCATTGTGGAAGGGGAATCTATCTCCCTGTGTCATTGTTAGGGATGAGCTGACCAGTCTCGTGCACTGGATGGGGCACAAATATTTTTATCCTTCTTTTGGGGTGATTTAGGGTGTTCCTTGGGCTTGTTTGCATCACTATGAGAGAGTATGTCTGTGTCCAGCATGCTTGCAGAATTAATCTGAGGAGTGTCGTTTGGGCTCCAACACTAGGTATCAAGGGAGATCAGTAAATCCACTACAGGAAAGCAAGAAGGGCCGGAATGTGCCCAGCACTGTGGGGACAGGTTCCAGCATAGTTGCCCCCCTTGGAGCTTTGGGAAACTCTCAAATATGAGCGACTGACGGAAGGGGGTGCCAGAAGCCCTGTCTCTTGAAAGATCTTGTGTATCTTCAATATTTGGGACAAGAATGGGAAATGTAAAAACCTGTTGGGACAAGGATTCCATGTGCCTGCATCAATGACTGGGGACAGAACTGATATTTCTGAGGCCTTGGATGAAAAAGCACCTGTGTATTTGCAAACACACACACACACACAACTATGGGTTAAATATAGTGTAAGGAGTATTGCAAAGTAAAGAATAAATTATATTTTATTTACTGTGTTTGTTTTCTGTGACTGGGTTAAGTTGTCCTTTATCAAGTATGTATCACCACTACCCTCTTCAAATGTGTCCTTTTCTAATGACAGCAGAAGAAAAACAACAAATTCACTTTCTAGAATGCTTGTCCCCATATGGTTCAAATTTAAACTGTGCCAATAAAAATCACTCACGTGTGATTTGGAAAGTAAATGAGAAGGAAAAGCCATTATTCCCTGGGACCATTGCACGCCAACACCTGGATAGATGTGAAGTTTAAAGCAGCTTCCTAGGGAGTAATGTGAACCATCCAATTCAGCATTTCAAACTGAATTCTTTCCATAAAGGTCCCGAACTAGTTGGTAAGAAAGGACATGTGAAGAAGTTATAAATTAGGGACCACCCAACTATGTTTGGCACATTTAAGAAAAACTTTATAGGAGAAAACATTTGAACTAGGTCTTGAAAAACATGCATAATATATTCAGAGAATAGAAAAACTTGTCCATCATTTTCTTTCCCATAAGTAACTTATGATCTTCAAAATACATTGCACAATTCCCTTTCATGCTTCTAGGCTCCTCTGATGATTTTAGAACTAAAGAAAGAAAACAAGTTGTTTTACCTGAGAAATCATCCCACTGGGCCAAAGCGTATACAAGTTTGTGATGTTTTAAAGGAATATTGGAGTGCAAGAAAACAGGGAATCAAGAAGAAACTGAAAAATTTGAAAAATCAATTGGCTTCAAAAGGAAGATCAGTCAAGAAAGGAAACAGTAGTGGCAGCTCTGAAGGTTAGCTATAGCTCAATCCATGCTGTTTCTAATGAGTCCTCATAGATGTACCAAGAGTGGGTGGTAAAGATTAGTGGTAAAGAGTGCCTAAACTTTACTAAAGATCAATTTCTTGTTGTCACTTAGGAGTATAATTTCCATTTCAATGAGAACTAAAAGGGCATTATTTCACAAATAAGAATCTAGGATAGGAGCTAGGGCTAACTAGGAAAGTAAACCTAAAGATTTCAAGTGAATTTTGGAAAATACTGAGCTATATGGGCTTTCACCCAGACAACGAAGAGGCTTCTTTCAAAACTCAGTAAGGATTTGATGAACCTCAGTTGTAAAATGATGCCAATAATAACATCCTGCAACAATGAGTGGCTGTGAAGATTCAATGAGATAGTGAGGATGAAACACCCACCACAGGGGCCCGGTGCAGAATAGACGCTCAGTAAATACTAGTTGCCTCTTCTCTCTAGCGTAGTTCCTGGCCTACCCAACTCAACTGTATCAGAGTCCAGTCAGGAGAGAGACACCACACTGATTTTAGTAATTTTAGTAGAAGAATATTAATAAGAGAGGACTGGGATAACAGGGAAGTAGCTAGGAAGAAGTACAGAGAACTGTAAAGAATAGAGGGACGGCAGATATAAGGAGTGTTCACTACGACTAGGGGTATGATAGATCGTCTAAGAAAAAGCCTTCCCCCTTCCTCACCACTATGGCTGAGATCCACTATTGTTACAGAGGTCATGGTCATGACCTGCTAGATGGCAGAAAAGTTGCTGTGTTGCTGCAGAAATTGCTGGAAGCCATCCTACGTAGAGCTGGGGAAATGATTCACTGGAAGTATCTTGCCAGAGGCATTTCGCTGCAAAATCACTAGGAAGTGTCCTGGAGAAAGCAGTGGGTGACAAGGTGCTATCGGCCACTGTGCAGCGCAGGTGCAAGCTGTTGGAGAAAACATCTGGGCTGCAAATCCTGTTGCTGGAGAAACCACAGCAACACAACTGGGAGCTAGAGAGGTGGTGCATGCTGTAGGCGCAAGGACTGAGGAAGTCGTGTGTACTGTAGAAACCAAGCACTGGCGAAGATACACACCCTTCAGGACACTACAGAGGGGTGCACACTAGAATCAGAAAAAAGATCCCCTTCTTCCTCCATTGATTGTCTTCAGAACTCTATTGACAAAGCTTGGCATTGACCCAGGTGGCAGAGAAGAAATATTGAAGAGCCCAGCTCCATTGCATGGATCAGGCAATGAAGAATAGATTTGTAGCTGAGGCAATAAAATAAGCAGCACACTGGCTAATCTAATTTGCTCTTTGGAGTGCATCTTGTGGAATCATTCTCTATGAATTTATCCAAAAGACTCAGTAGGTATAAACAGCCCATCAGAGGTAGGCTGGCTAGCTTCCAGGAAGGGCCAGGCATCTAGGGATGCTAACTGCTACACGTGAGGGAGATTTCAGTTTCTTTCTCTTCACATGTATCCCAGCTTTTGTATCTTCCTATGAAATAGAAATTGTCAATCTCATTCATCAAATTCTGCGCCATGGATTCATCCATATTTGCTAATGGGCAGGAATCCTGTGTTGTAAACATTGGGGATCAATGCTGGTTCTCTTTCACTTCCCTTCATTGGTGCTCTTGGGAGAAACTCTGTCACTTCTCATTTTTTCCCACAAACCCCATTACATTAAGTATCCCGGTCTGCGTGTGGTTAGTAGGTGGTGATAGTCTAATATTGAAATAGGCCAAATGCAAGCAAGGAACTGATGACTTCCAACCCAGCTGTGCCAACTTTTTGCATTAAGAGTAATTAGGTGCTTAACCATATAACAGTAAGGTATTATTTGTTTCCCATTGGCTTTTTCCTCGGGTCTATCTCACTATAGAGATAATGAGATATCTCTATATCTCTATCTATGATTTGTAGAACAGGATTTAGGTATTCCTACATTTTTGCAAATACCTTCAAAATCCCATCTTAATTTCTAAAAATTGCTATCTTGCTTTTGCAGCGAAACTCCTAAATTGGTTGGCATTAAAAAAAAATACTCATGCTAATAATCATAAAAACAGAAATATTTATTTAGCAGTTCATACCTTTCAACAGAAATATTTACATAGCAACTTTACTTAAATCATCTTTACAATAACTACATGAGGTTATTGTTTGTACTTCTGTTTTACACTTAGGAAATCCAAAATTTAGAAGTTAAACATATCTCAGAATCACACAATTTAAAAAAGGCAGAGGTCAGGTCTTAGGTACTAGTGTGTTGATTCTTAAACCTACATTCTTTCAATTACATAAATAAAGATATATTTAAAGTTTCTGGCACATAGTAGGTACAGTATTTTATAAATGCTGGTCTTTTAAGTTTCTGCACTCTACTTGTGCTAACAGCTTTCTTTGTTCCAAAGGTGGATCTGTGAAGACAGCTTATTTTCAGCTACCATTGTTATAGTAATGCTAATAATTTAACATCTTGTAAAAGTCAAATTCCCAGTGGAGATCATACAAAGGGCTTTCGATGGTGCTGAGAAGATCCTCTCCTACAGTATTACAACGTTGTTTTGCCACTTGTAGTTTTTGTTTATTGGGGGGAAAAAGATAAATTCACCTCAGTGTACTCATGCTGCTTAAACCTCCACATTTATTTTTAACAGTTCTCAGGAAATGTAACTCAAAAAATGGCCTTAAGAATAGCAGGGTGAACTGTTATAAATAGATTGAGGTAGTGAAAAACAGAGACCATCTGATGCCTTTAAAAAGGAGATTTTTCCCAATACATTATTGTTAGGGATTAAGATCTTTTGAACAATGTTCACCCACTACTGTTGCCAGACCACATTTAAATAGTTTCCTACTCATTCACAAGACATGACCCATACAAATGCACTTCATTGGCAATGTAGGAAACTTGCATTAACGAACATTCTATAGAAAATTAGAAAATAAGAAAACAAGATGCTTTTTTTCTTGTCTGTTTCTAGGTTATCTCTGTGAGTGGTCCCAGCACTGCTGTAGAAGTGAATATGCTTTTGAAATCTGGGGTCACAGCTACAGTCTGACCTTGAAGTCCACCAAATCTGCATTCCCTTCAACCAAGCTTCCAGCCACAATTGCCTTACCATTTCTTCAGTGTTATTTTCCCATTGTATATTAGAAACCAAGCTAACAGTTTAAAGTAAGGACTTATTAAAGGTGAAACTTTAGTAATGATAAAAGGTACAAGGCAAGGGACCCCCCAAATGAAATTCTCTTCTGGAGGGTGGATCCCTTGTAGTATAGGCTTTCCCTGTAGGTGAGTATTCTAGGAACTCATTTGTATCAGTATATCAGCTGTCTTTGTTGTGAGAGGCTGTGTTGTGCTTCAGTGAATTTTTTTTGGAGACTTTTTCAACATGTTTGCCCTTTTCATGATGGGTGATTTACATAAAAATGTGCAGCATGACAACCCACCTGCCCACACTGCTTTAAGTGTTCAGTTTTTGACCAAAAATGGTGTGACCCCTGTATCCCACCCTCCCTACTCACCTGATCTCACCTCAAGAGATTTTTTGTTTTCCTCAAAGGGAAAAATTTTCCCCAATGTGGACGAGGTAAAATGAAAATGGCAGATGCACTAAAAGGCATCAAAATCGATGAGTTCAAAAACTTGTGAGCAATGGAAAAATCATCTCGGTGGGTATATTGCATCAGACAGAGTGTATTTTGAAGGTGACTGAA